>CCAG010013938.1:0-88271 GCA_001077435.1 Glossina morsitans morsitans | reverse complement strand
ACACACACACACACACACACACACACACACACACACACACGCACACCAATCTTTATATACATATATAAAGGTCTATGCACATATATCTATAAAATTTTGTTATATTGCCACTTACCCAACACACCAAGAAATGCTTCACCATTGACAGTGCCGGCCTCGTTCGAACGAACACAAGTATAGAGGCCAGCATCTGATTCACGTACATTCGATATTAATAAGTCTCCGGAATCCAAGATTTGTACTCGGCTTGAAATTTCAACCAATTGTGTTTCTATGCGATTGCAGCAGCAACAGCAGCAGCAGTAGTTAGTTTTTTTTTTTCGATTTCACGTTGAGAGGGTATCGTTTTCAGTAAAAGATTGATAACAAGTGCCAGATCAATGTCCAACGGCAATAGCGAAAGCAAAAGCATCAGCAATAACAATAACAACAAGGGAGGAGATGATATCAATAACGTGTCAATGGCAAAAAGGATTCAGTTCAAATCAAGATTGACAGCAAATTTTGTTGTTATTTGCGTGTGTTGCATATTCGTTTATGAGCATATTCCATGTATTCCGGTTCGTTGGTTTGTTAGCCGCAACAAAAACAAATGCATTAAGATTTGGTGTTTTTATACATTTTAGTGCCATCGAAATATATATTTATATATATGTGTACGTATATACAAAATATATATGTAGGCGTAGTGAACGCATGTGAATGCATTTGTTTACCGCACGTTGACATTTATTGTCATAATTTACAATTATATTAAATATTCATTACATTTTAAAATGGTTTTCGGTTTTATATTTTGTTTTTTTTGTTATATTTTAGTGTATTCAGCAGATCGCATAACGTGTCCATAGTTGACCAGAGCGGTGTTATTGTCATTTGCGTCGCAGGCAGACGCACGCAATCACATATTATGCACACAAATACAACAGTAAGCACAGATTGACATCAGACAACCATTAAAAGCCATTTATTTGTTACATAGCGGTTTTTGGTTAGTTTATTTTATTAAATGCGACAAAACCGATAAATAAAATATAAAAGAAAAATAAGAGAAAAGAAATAAAAAAAGCAAACATTTTTTATTAGATTAGTATTATACTTAATACATGTACACATACAAATTACTATAATGTATAAGACTACATTTTCTCATGGGAGGTATTTAACGGAAGAACCGATTAACAAAACTTTTAGTTCGGTTTAGGCAAAATCTTCGCTTACCAGCTATAAATTGCGTGAACTGTTCTTAAAGCAAAATTCTGTATTTAACATACGGGGAAAGCCTTTTAGTTATCAATATTCAATTAGTATATATGCACGTGTCTATAAATGAAAAGTGAAATTGTATTACACCACTTGTCGTCAGAGTAAGTTCAAGGTTGCGTAGAGCTATGCAACGTTGCGAAGGGCTTGCGATGAGTGAGATTCACTTTGTATAATATTAATCGATTCACAATTGTTCTTTGTAGCGATTTAGATATGTCTCTTCGTCTGCCCGCGTAATATCTCCCGCTGTAGTTTTTGTGTCCAACGTACAAGTCACTATTTTTTAAATAGTTTGACGAAATTTAGCACATTCTTTACGCTTTCGCCCAGGCAATAACATTGTGGTAAATGGACCGCGTCATTCTCTCATAACAATGCAATATATTTTGGAAAAGTTCTTAATATGACAACAAATGTTCGACTTTATATTTCGAATATTTTTTCTTTAAAGTCTTTTCCATATAAAGTCTCGTATACAAAATATAATATTTTGTGATAACAGTTTGTAACGAAAGGAGAAAAATGAGCATCGCATTAGACGAAGTGGTGTACGATAGTAAACGCGCGACTTTGCCTTCAGCTACAAAATATTAATTACTGGATGCGCCTGCTTTCCAAAGTGACCTTCACTCCTACAGTTTATACCCGTCCTTTGTCACAGAAAGTCACTTTATTTTTCTCCGCTAGCATTCCTAACATTCATTAGTATTAATATATAATAATTTCATTTCGAATAATGGGGTCGGATCAGTAATTGAGTTCACTTAATGTATTCATGATGGTCGTTGTAAGCTTATCACACCTGTCCAAGGCGTTTTAAGTTGTTGTGAGTGCGTCTATAGCAGTAAAACTATATTCGTAAACAACTGGGATTATACGCTTGAAATATTAAATTTTATTTTATTTAATAATAATAAGTGTTGTAAGAAAAACTCTCGATTTGATTGATGCGATTATTTGCATAGAAATATTCGATTTCGTCCTTTTTAAAAAGTTTTGTGTTCTTTGATGGACTCGTCAAACAGTGTTTCAAATACGGAACGTCACTCAATACGTTTGTCGGATGACATATAAACGTAGGGTGACAAGTTTGACAAGTCCACATGACTTTTATTCAGTGTCGACTTTCAAACGGAAGGTTCACGACATTGCCATTGATCATTAGTTTACAGATTACAGCTTAAGATACTACTTTTGTTTTTGTAAAACTATCGGCGAAATGCGAATGAATTGCGTTTATAGCGTCATCAAATGAATTGTAACGCGCGTAGACTCGTTAATAAGCACCAATTAATTACCAGTTTATCGAGTGATCTGATGCATTATCAATAAATGTCAACAAAACGAAGTCGGATGTTAATCGTTTGATTGGGACGATTTCTATATCAGTCTTTTAACTGATTCTAAAAATTATTCTATTCTATGAGGGTTGTTTGTACACACATGACGTAAAGGTTTTGATAGATGTCGTCCTTAACGAAAAATCCATATTATTATTGGGAATCCGAAAGAGAAATTGCAAGAGTCAGCTGACATCTATTCCTTATTTTGTATGAAAATTTGGCCATGGAAGGATTGTCCTCTAACTGTATTTCCAAATCTGGCATCCAACGATTATTAGCTCATTAAAGATCGCAAAAGGGTGCTCCCGGCAAAATTAATTAGGGAAACTGAAAAGAATTTGGGGGCTCTTTACAAATCGTTCTTTGAAAAAGTCAGCGAAACGTTAGAGAAAGAAACGCGAGCGGAACGGAAGAAATCTACATTAATGCATTTTGCAAAACAAAATAAGAAAATCTCTTTTCTTACTTTGAGTATAAGGCGAAGTGCAGCTCATTGAATCAGCTTCGGCGATAGTTATCGTACGCATACGGGATAAGAGATAAACTTGAACAAATAAGACGATAAAATTATATTTCATTCTTATGAGAGGAAAACAAATCCTTTGGCCAAATGTTCTTAGTATTAAACGTGTTGTGAATACTTTAACTTTCGCTATGATCAGGTGATTAAAAGACGATCAACAACTTGAAGGATACGCTCGTTCTGCGTATTTCGCTCAGAAACGAAGTTATGCTTGATTGTCTCTTGGTCAAATTTCTTTGTTGCAAACAAAATCACAAAATCAATATATCTTTGGATTACCACTGATAAGTTTATTTTCTTTTTTTGCGTTAATAAATAATGAAATCCATTATTTAAAGTCATGATGTTCGGTAAGTGATAGAAATATATAATATATAAAAACATATGCTCACACATACCATTGTAAATCCATGTAATGTTAGGGTTCGGTGCGCCAACAGCACGACAAGTTATCGTAGCATCTTTACCATCTAACGCGGTAACGTTTTGTGGTGGTTGTTCCAAGACTGGTGCAGTAGCTTTGGAAAAAAAAAATGCCTATATAATGTATGCATATATATATATATATATATTTATGAATATATGCAAAACAAATACATTTGCAAAATATACTGTATACTATTTATATAAATAAATGTAAAAATAAACGAAAAAATATTTGTAAAATGTACGAAAAGAGAAATGTGTTAATTTATAAAATATTTTTAAAGTCAATGCAAAATTTAAAAAATTAACATAAAAAATGATTTAAACAAAATTGTTAGAGCTTTAAAGCTTGTGTTCAACTATCCGCATCTAAAGGCGTTAAACATCAAACTAACGTGTTGCGTTTGGATTTTTCATGAAAATACATTTCTACCCAATAAGGCAGAAATTATTATACAAAGTGAAGGAAAATATATTGCATTTTTTATAATAATTATAATCATATATAATAATCCCTCTAATTCATTATACTATAGAACGCTGACTTCTGAATTCTATCACCTCGAGTACGATTCAATATTCCCGAAACTTATTTCAGTTGGCTGAACATACCTGTGAGCCGACCATGCGCTTATATTTTGCCTTTAAATTCTAAAAGACTATCAAAAATTCTATCAGTTGCACTCTTTTCACTGGTAGTTATGAGCAAAAAAAAGACAACGAAGAAAATTATATTCGTATATGCCCAGATCCTTTCTAGCTATCGCTTTTTATCTATAAAATATAGCTGCACGTTACTAACGTTACGTCTGTTGTTTTTGGCTTTTGGAAAGGGAGATGTTCTTAACTTACGTGATAGTGCGTGTAAGAGCTTCCAATGTTTGTAAGAATGTTCACCATACAACTTCCCAGCGACGAACAGACAGAAGGACATGCATGCCTAGAGGAACTTAGCGTTTGCTAGCGATCTAAAATACGTCTATACTTTACAGCGTCTCTGTAGTTTCTTTTTGCGTGTTGCAGAACTTTTAACAAAAGAATCAAATTTTAATATTCTATAATATTGTTTGGGCATATGCTCGCTTTTCCGTTTTTGTACAGGAATTGACCGTCCAAAAAATATACGGGGAAAATTTTAATGTTTTATCGATTGTAATTTGTGAACAATGAGAATTTTTTTGCTTTTGAAGATAGAGGTATTTTCAAATTGTGCCGTAATGTATCCTTGCCCTCTGACCGTTTTGGCCTATTTTCAATACCGACCTACGTGCAAAAATTCATATGTTTCTACCAAACTTGAAGTCGATATTTTCATTTTTGCGACCAGGAGAAAGGCAATAACGTACACCACACATGCGGACAAACATGGCTTAATTAATTCAGAATTTCATGCTGATCAAGTCTCTAAAGTTTCCTTGCGTATGTTGCAAAGGATTTGACAAAGTGGTACCTCTCATCCTTCGATGATGGGTATAACACGTCAAAAAGTTTAAATGGAACATTTTCTATTTAGCACAGCGTCCTGTTAACTCGCTGAATTCCAGAAATATATACGTACATTAATTCAGATAATAATTGAAACAAATCAAGTGATGTCATCAATTCATGAAAACACGACATATACCTGCAATATTGTAAGCGGAGCCAATGAACGTTTGAGAGAGGGAGGGAGGGAGAGAGAGAGAGAGAGAGAGAGAGAGAGAGAGAGAGAGAGAGAGAGAGAGAGAGAGAGAGAGAGAGAGAGAGAGAGAGAGAGAAGGGAAGGGGGAGAGAGAGAGAGGGAGGGAGAGGGAGAGAGAGAGAGGGAGAGAGAGGGAGAGAGAGAGAGAGATGGCAATGTAATATGTATTATCACAGCCAACGGGATGTTCAACATTTCGTTCAAATTTGAGATTAGAAGATTCTTTGGGACTTTTTGTTCATCTGCTATCATAATAACAGATGCGATAGTAACCCTGTTAATTAGCAGCCTACTTGCCGATTATGATCATTTAAAACAAAATTCTGAAAACAATTGCAAGCAACATGCAATAATATTACTATTACTTGTATTATTACAACTTCAGTTTTTGAAGACAAAATAATGAAAAAATTCAATAATAAAAAGTAACAGTACATTGTGTACTTATACGTTGTAACCTGTAAGGTGAACAGTTACTAAATATTATGCAGTAATCAAAGCGATTATATCAGCGATTAGTAATCGTTCTTAGGGCGATAACAAGTTAGATATGGGTGGACATTCTTCACGGTTGGCAAGGTTACGGGGTCTATTGTTTTCGATTGACTCTTTAGATAGAAGTATAACTTTTTAAGGCAATTTACAGATTATTCTAAATTCCCCGTCCCTCGTTTTTGTGGTAATTATGCCGATCTGGACAAACGAAAAATAAATATAAAACGATTTAGATATTTGAAAAGGCCACGCGTCAATAAGGCATGAACAGTTCAAGAAATGAGATACAAATGTAATTACGACGCCTTCAATTTACTTTTTAAAAACCATTCTTAGGAGTTGAGCATGTATTGTAATATATATCTTAGCTCTTGAAAGAACTGAATTAAACTAATTCATCGTTAATACTATATACGTGGTATGAGGCATGCTAAGTTTAACTTTCTCTATGTACAACTTAATCACATCGTTAACTTGCCTTTAACACTTTTACCATATCATATATATTTTAATATTCACGTCACCCATGTTGATTTTTTGCCGAAAAGTTCACGCAGCATCATCTTAACTATCTCGGGGAGTCATCTGAACTCTTGTCGTAGAAATCGCTATACACTAAGTAATGGTAGTGACCTAATTATCGTGAAATATCTAAATAAAGTTAAATGTACTGCGGTACTTTTTATTCAACGAACGGGCTCAAATCGTATAAGTCATTGGCACTGGATGACAGCTGCTATTACGTCTCATTGATAAACGGAAATTTTTGGTACAAATAGTAACCTTTAAATACTTCGAATAAGCACTCTGAGCAAAGGGTCGGCGAAAGGGTCAAGTGATTAAAAGCGAACTTTTTAAATGAAAACTTATACATATGTCTAGCCTTCGTAAATTCTTTAGGTTTTTAGAAAGAAAGTGGTGAACAAAGCACGTTCTCCTTCGCTTGCAGTCTCAGAAACCTCAGTACTTACCGTCTGGGACTAAGTTTGTTTTGAATTTATATTTCGTATATAACAGTTCCTCGCTTTCGATGCTGCTCGTTTTACACGTTTTCGACCTTTTTCGGTTTTCAAAATCAAAATTGTCGAAGAGAGGGTAATTTTGCTTGATTAATTGAAATTTTTACTTTCATAGCTTCTATCATATACATTATCCTATTAAATGCTCACGATATTTCCGGTACGATTTTTAGATTTTCAACAACAGGCTGAATACAGATTGAGCTAATCTAGGCGAATAGGGTGCTTGCGGAACAATATGAGTTCAATGTTTAGTAAAAAGGGGTCGAAGAATTAAGGCTACGTAAAAAGGTACCCCATTGTACTATAGCAAGCAAGTATTGTCCGGCTACACATCTGGCGAATAGCTTTACGCAACAACGTATAACGTACCGAAAAGTTTGGTTCGGCAGAAGGAATCCGTAATGCATCGCACTGTACTAATATTTATGAATATATGTGATAATACCTATGATTGTAGGTACGAATATAGGGTGCTGCAATATTCGCGCAACATATGAATTAAATAGGAAACAGTTTTTTTCCTAATTGTAATTTGTTTCTTGAATTATAATGCTTATAGTTTAGGGCTATGTGTGGAAGCAAATAACATATCGGGCTTTGGCTACGCTTTTATCGAAATTCTGGTCATCAAAACGTGATAGTACACGACCAGGGAATGTCTCGTGCAGTAATTGAATTGTTTTAGGGGATGATTGGCATGTGGGCCCGTCTTGTTGAAATCGCACGTCGCTCACATCAATATCATCATATTTAGGGGGAAAGAACTGGATGTGGAGCACCACTAACAGTCATTGCTTGACAAGTCCCATTTTCGAAGAAGAATGGCCAAATTTTTGTTATGTTTGAAATATTGTTCAGCAATGAAAACGCGTTGGTCTCTCATGTAATGCTCCATTTTTAATCGTCCTAAACTGTCAGCTGTCATAGGGTTTTTTTTGGTTGCCAACACTTTACCGCACAAATGGCGGCAAATTCATATCTTGCGTGTCTATGTATATAAGATGCATGTATAATGGGTTAACGAAAAATTTGGCGGCGTTTTTTCTTCCAATAGATCGCCTCAGAGTTACGTAATTATGGCAAGACTAACCCAAAGAATCCATAGATAATGAGAAAAAAAAAAAGAAGAAACATTGCATTTGTTAATAACATTTCACGCAATCGCTTCGGTCAAGACGGTAACATTTCGCAGCCTTGTAAAAAATACTTGATGCTTATGGTAAAATTGATTTATGAACATCAACAGCACACATATATTTTGTACGCTTCCGTTCTGAAAATTGCGGACTTCAGGGCACTGCGCGCTCGGGTTGACCAATCGCTGATAAAATCGAGATGCTTCAAAATGGTTGAGAACTTTCGACAAATTTCCTTACACAACGTCGTTATAGAAGAAAACAATCACAATAAACGGTTTTCAACCATTCAGCATAAGGCTGAATACAAATAAATTCGTCATTCGGGCATCATGGGCAACACTTAAGGAAGGAAACGACTATAACCGCCTATAAAGAGACGCTTTGTGATGAATTTTTTTGCGACGAAAGAGAAGCAAGGAAATATTCTAGGAAAATATAGAAAAATGACAACACCGGATCCATTCTCGCAAGGCGAGAAACCCCGGCAAGGTTTGACGGGGTAGCTGTTCAGAGCAGAACTGGCATAATTTTGAATTAAAAGAAAAAATAATACATTTAATTTACATATTCACAGCGGTCTAGAAGTAGCGACTAGCGAGGATTTGAACGAAAACGTCCAATTTTTAAGCGGAGAAGAGATAGGCTCTTAGCTATAGATTCCGCCGTTTTCTATTAAAAATTAGGAATTTATTGTGAAATAACGGTACGTTACGTTTTATTCGAAGTAGTGTCCATCACTAGATACTCCTTCTCCCCATCTTCCTGGAAGCAATCGGATACCAAGTCGGAAGAAGTGTTCATCTTTTGGGGTTATCCATGAATCGACAAATCCTGCCTGTAAAGTTAATTTGAAACGAAGCCTGTAAAACTCACTTGGTTTAAGTTTCCGCTCAGAAATTGTGTTAGGATGGCAGAGTCGTTTTACAAGAAAGATGGTAACCGCGTATCATCGAATAGCATTTATTTGATTTCATAAATTTCACTTAATGTGAGAAAGCGAGTCAAAAAAAAACGCGTCAGGTCAATTCAGTGCTTTTTATTCTATTATCTTCTTTACATGCGTAAGAATTGTCAGATGCAAAGTTTAGTAATTTAATTTGAAGCATTGCCAAGTAAGCATATATGACACTTGAAAAAAAAGGAAAACGAGAGCGTATGAGGGGATTGCACCCAATAGGCTACTGAGGCAAACAAAATTCTATTAAATTATATCTAATCTTCATTTAGCAGCTCTGACTTGACTTTAGGTTCTGGTCTGCGTATTTATTAGAATTAATTGCTTATCTACCTACATTCACGTGTTCTATCACATACATGCACAGACACACATTACAAAAAGAAGAAGATCATTTCTCGGGGGTGTTCATTATTGTTATTATTATTGTTAATTTAGTCAGAGAAATAAATTTATATAAAGACTAAGGTCTTAAAGCACTAGCATCTGAGGTTATCGGCTTGATTAAAAAATTAAAAATCTTTATTCATTCGTTCAAGTCACAGTCATCGCCTTCATCGTTTTCATAAAATTCAAGTTATATTCCTTACTGACAGTTTGGCGGAAGGACTTCGTAGTGCACAACAGGTCAATAATCGAAAAAGCATCGAAACATCAGCTTGAATGTTGGGCCACTTTGGAGCGGCTTTTCCAGTCAGTAGCTTTCAAAAATATAAACTACATTTTTATTGAATTGAATTGCGTTGTTAAAGGAAATAACATTTGAGGGCTTTGATAGCAACTGTCCTAGTATTTGCGTATGTTAAAAGAAATTCGAAAAGCCGCTCTTGTTCTTGCTATCTCAATCAAATTTTATTTCTTTTTGCAATCGGATGCTAGTTCTGAGGTTGATGCTGTACCTTAAGTAGAGCACAAGTCTCCATCTAGATAGTGTAGTAAAATTTACTGCAGCGCTCAAAAACTTGGGAGAATGCTTATATTAAAACTATGCACGCGTCGAATACTAATGTAGCGTTTCCTTTTTTTAGGTTGACACACTGGTCTCATTAGAACTATTAACGAAGATTTCAAGCCATTCGACTTGTCATTTAACAAAGTTACAGCGTTTTTTCTGAATGTTGGAATTCTTTGCCGAGGAATTTTCAAAGTGAATGAATTTATTAAATAAAATATTGTTAGCAAATAATATTTAAAATTGCTTAAAATTATGTGTGCAGATCCACTGAAAGTTTTAACAATGCCACAATCAAAGTTTTCTGCAAGTGTTGCAAACATTCTTTGTTTTGAAGGTGATAACAAAGCAACTGTAGGCGAACCAATTTCGCGAAGATCATTAACCCCAACCCTTGATAAACATATGTGAACAAAATCTACCATTCAGCCATCATTGAACAAACATTAGATCCCGTATCTTAAAGAGGAATCTGCAGTTGTTTCTCAACCCAAGTAAAAAAGGACAATGGGCAAAAACATTGTAGCCGGCTGTAGCCGGCTATAGCAAAGGCGAAAATTAAGGCGAACGCCATTTAGTCTAATGCGATTCTTTATTTATTTTAATGATAAATTACTAAAAATTAGGTTTTGTTTCTATGTAAGTTCTCTTCCAAGGAGCGATTTTGTTAGAGGGGTTCTATAATATGAATTCGCGCGCCTCAAATTGGGCAAAAAATTTTATTTTTCTTATCAAAGATCTTATTATTATATCCATCAACGAAGGATGAGTGGTATTTTCATTTTGTCCCGAAAGGACACTTCAAAGACTTCACAAAATGTATACATTCTTGATCAGCATCAAGCTTTGAATCGATTTAAGCACGCCCGTCTGTGTTTCTGTCCTTCTGTGTAATGTCCGTTATGAACATTCTCTTGGCCGCAAAACAAAGCTATCGCCCACAGCATCACGTAAACCGAGCACAACTCTATTTTCCAGAAGGAATAACAAATTGGTTTTTTGCTCATTGCTCATCAACTATAGCGTCTGAATGTACAAAAATTTATTCTTATTCAAAAACTTATTCTGTGGATGATGCTGCAGCACTTGTATCAAAATGGAAAAAAATGACCACGTCGGCCCAATATTACACAATACAATAATATACATGTCCGTCTGTGTCACTGTCTGTCTGCTCAACCGTGTAGTTTTTGTGGTCGACATTCTCTCGTTAACAAAAATGAAGACATCGCCCACGAATTTGCAAAAGAATATGGGTACGACTTAAACTTTTCCAAGGACGCGTCTATAACGTTCACATGCCTATGCGACAAAAACTTTTATTTTCAAAATAGAAAAATTCGGCCGCGCCCACTCCGTCTTATAGAGCATGAAAATGTAGTTCTTTTACTTTTTTATCTTTTTAGGATAACGGTGATGGCTGTAGAAGATTCGGTCACGACAGAATATAATTTTCTTACGTCATTTTCACATATTCACGTCACAGAGTAGTAAAAGTTGTAGTTATCTATCATACAAAGGCCCACTCCTAATGGGAATTGTTATAGGGAGTGAAGCAAAAGAAAAAAAAAAAATAGAATCACATGGTCCAAACTTGGTACACCTAATTTTTATGTTAAATTATTATCATGGAGAAATTTTCATCATAACATACTGAAAATTAAACCTTTTTGCCATATACAGGTTTACTTTTCATAAGAACGATTATGTACGGGTACGGGTTAAAAAAATCAGCCTGTCCGATCCCGATCTTTCACATCAATTTAGTACGTTGAAATATCATTACTCGCCGATTTGTGTCGTACTATTTTGGAAATCGCGAAATTTTTTTGATATAAGGACTCTTGGAAAAAAAGGCGTTGGACGTGAGTGGCCAACCAATAAAGTTACAGAGAAACATACACAAACAAGGGTTACCCATTAAGTGAAAGACGGCAAACTAAGTTATAAAGGAACACAATTGTTGAGTGCAAGTCATCGAATTAAGTTGTAGAGTAGTACGCACAGTCGTCAAACCTATTTTGATCACTTTCATTATTTCTTTATATTTAGTTGGTCGTCGAATACTTTACAATAAATATCAATCTGATATCATTAGCTGCAGTAATAAAGATTATATCACTCTTTACATTCTTTACGTTTATGTTTATAATTGAGAAATAGTTTAGCAAAAAGCGAGTGTCTTGCTAATGGTAGATAAAAACCGAAAATATTATATCAAAGCAAGTTAAAAATTATATACATAATCATAACGAATGCTTTCTTCAATTACGGTGCTGTTGTGTTCGGCGAGTTGTTCCCATCGAGAAAATGGCATTACAGAGTTAATAAATAGCCTAAACTAGGACCACCTTTAGCGCTGTTTGCTTCAGTAACAAAAACATGTTCATTTCAGGTTTTTGCATCACGACAATTTCACTTTGCATATTGTCATAATGACTGAAGCTCCCCATTGGCTTGATGTAGCCTCGAGTGACCAATTTCTTTTTTCACGGTAGACGTGGTCATTTCATGGTTGGGCCAGTAGATGTCATTGAAGCGACTTTGCCAAAAAGAATTTCCAATAATTAGCAAAGAGGCTTTAATTTGCTTAATTTTATACAAACTAAGAAACCGAATAACATGAAATGTCTATCAGATATTAATGGCAGTTGTATCGGTCCAGTACGGGGGAATTTAAAATGAATCAATTCCGCTTGTTTTGTAAGCACAAACCTATGCATGTAATATCTTCTATCTCTGCATTTATAATAATACAAAGAAACACACATTTAAGACTTTGCACATCACTTAGGCCAAAAAGTATTAAGCCATTTAGTTAGCCAATACGAAATAAAGTTAGCTTAGTATCGCAAATGCTAAAACATGCTGAAAACTTTATATGTCTATGCTTGTCAAAAAACAACAACAATTAAAAATTGACTTAATCAGGGCTTGTGTTTAGTGATTGCGATGCTTAAGTTTCGGATTGTAGTGTTCACAGCTCGTTCGTCAGCGAGCGTGTTACAAGAATATGTTCACTTTCTCTCGTCTGTCTCACAATTTGTGGATGCCATGCCTTTAAAAATCTTCCCCGTTTGCCTCGAACAATTTTTTGAGTACTTTTTTCTCATCTTCGTACGAATCAAAGCATTGCTTAACCAGCGGATATCAGAAGAAATCAAACCTGATGAATAATCCGCATGAATTCGCACTTTACAATTGGGTGGGTTTGCAGCATGGATGGCATTTGGTCTGCAGGTGTGTTAGGCACATACTTTTTTGAAAGTGACGAGAGTGAGACAAATATGATTACCAAACTTAATATGGGAATGTTAAGGGGATATAGCTTCAACAAGGATGGTGCCACAAGCCACACAAACCACACAACACGAACATCCGCCTAGTTGTAGCCGACCACTCTTGACCACTATATGCAGACAAGTTATCGAAATTTACATAAAAATTATCCAGTGCTGTAAGATGTCGCATGAAGCGCATTTCGAAGCGGTAGTATTTTAGAAATGATGCCAAGGCCCAAACAACATTTTGAAAAAAAATTTGATTCAAATCTCAACTAGAAGTGTGTTTTATTTACATTTTATATCGGACCGAAAAAAGGGATACGTCTGAGAATAGCTTATATACATGCATATCTAGCTATGCTTTTCAATTGAACCGTTATGCGATAACATTTTAACGCCAACATATCATGTTTTCTTCAGTTTTGAGCAATTTTTACTAAAGATATATAAACGTAAGCAAAGGTAAACGAATGCGAATTATTTTTATTTCTCTATTATTACTTTACTCATAAAGATTCATTTGTACGCACATACACAAATGTGTGCTGCTTGTGGTACGTGATTGTCAATTAAATTTTATATTAGGAAAACCGCATGTTATATATATTTTCAAGTGAGCATTTTTGCTTTTAACCAAAATAAGAAAATTATTCGGAAAATAAACAAACCAAACAACAAACAATAAAATGTTACTTAAATTTGAAATTGTCAACAAAACAAATAGAGCAAATTGTTAATATACATAAATATAATATATATACATGTATATAAGTACGGACCCACACACATATGCATACATGCGTATATAAGCATTTATAAATATGCCAATGGTGTATAGTGCATGAATATGGAGCATTCATGGTAAATAACAAATAATGAAAATCGCATTAATAACCAATACACACAAACAAACAACAAATACACAAACAAATAAGCAAAGTTCGGCCATGTTATTTATAGTAGAAAAACATTTATATCTTTTTTTGTTTTATATTTTTTGTGAGCAAAATACATTTGCACAAATACATATGCATGCATGCACAGGAAATTCATTGTACGTTTACATACATACGATTAAAAGCTTGCGAACATATATTTTAAAAGACGACCGACGTAAAATGCTAAAATACATATATATTGTCCTTCTAATTGTTATTGTTCTTCTTATAGACAATATACGCACAAACATACATATATATACATTTATATAAATATATAAATTTACTTGGGAGAATGTTTTTGCAGACTTGTCAGTTATAAGGCAATATAAGTATGCATGCGGGTGCAAGTTTTAGAGAGAAAAATGAAATAAAAAAAGAATCTGTAGAAAAATTTAATAAACAAAAGCATTTCATTGTTTGTAGATGGAAGAAACGAAAAATTGGTAACCACAGTTAAGTAAATGTTTTTTGTTTAAAATAAACTTATGGTTTGCTTAAGTGTAACAGTTTAACAGCACCATTAACACCGTACACGTGACCGTACATGAATTTATGATATGCTGTACATTTTAATGCTGTACGTTTTAATTTAAAGAAATCTCCAACAACGATATGTGCATAAAGAAAGTTTACTCAACGCAGTTAGTTCTTTCCTCTTTTATTTTTTAGGAAATTCGAACGCAAGCGAACAAAAATTAGAGGGTTGATAGAAAAAGAATAAGGAATGAACGGGGTTTCTAGGTAGGCCTAGGGCATAAGATCAGTAAGTCCGGTAAGTAAATTTCGTCTGTCCATCTATCTTTATAAGGGTTTTTGTATGTGTAGTTCTTTAGTGTAACCGTCTCTGGGGTGTCTGTAGGATAAAGATAGAAGAAAATTTAAGCATGTACATCTGTCCGTCTGCGTAATATCTGTTGTAAACATTCTCTTAGCCGCAAAATTGAAATTATTGGTTTCAAATTTGGCAAAAACATTGAAGGTTCTTGCACGCAGATTGATATTGAAGAAAATAGCTCAAACCAGCCAACTGACATGTCTATGGTGCAACAAAAACTGAAGACACCTTTGCTGCTTTCTCAAGCAACTTTTATCATAAAATGCTAAAATACAGACCTTACGGCGATATAAGGGCTTAATGTGTGTACGATAAAAGACATGCGCAAATTTTAATATATCGCGACCAACATCGCTGAAAACTAATACAGTAGAGTTCGCGTTAATACGCTGATTCCACTTTGCTTCATATGAATCAGTCTTGTACTAGTCACCTATATTAAGCAAAACTATTGGTCGTACACAAAGCCATTAACTTAATCGTTATATTTCAAGTAATATTCTTCACTACTCAGGTTTAAGAGACTGGATGAGAAAAATTTTTATGGCCGTTTAGCAATAATAAATATTTCTTTTTTTCGCATATAAAATATTACATGTATATATATATATATATATAATATATACGAGTCTCTTTTAGTGTGTTATACGACCACAAGTCGTAAGTTTCTCGCAGTTTTATACGAATCCGTCTTATATGAAGACATTTTATAGGGCTCGATTCCTGTAATTTATTACTGGAATCACTTAAAAGAAGTTAGAAAACTTTGATCACATAATTGTTTTGAGAAATTTGATGTTGTGAATATTAATTCAGAGCAGCGATATGACACAAAAACACAGAAAACAACAAATTACACAAATTTACTGAGCAAAATTTGGTTTACGTCGGTTAAATTTCTTGTTCTCTCCCTATATAAGCGTAATTTTTAATATCTTATGAAGAAAATAGGTAGATGAAGAATTACAAGCTACAAGGCGTTTTTCCATTTTTTACTATTCTGTTAAATCCCTGATTATACCCTGCGCCATTGGTGGTGCAAGCATATATTGCGTTTATGCGTATGCGTATGTATTTTGATGAAATTTGATACACTGATGTGTTTTTGTGTAAGGCATTTAAAAGTTGGCCTTGCCAGACTATAACTTTTGTTTCTGTTGTTGTAATGTCACTTTCATATTTTTATGCAAGTGTTTATGGATGTTATGACAAACACAGTTTGTGAGAAAGTAATGTTAGTAATGTTAGGGTTGGTTCTTTTTGGATGAATTTCCTTTTATAATATTCTGTTAGGGTAAAAGCTATGTAAGTAAATTTTTTATCTGTTCGAGAAGCATTACTTGAGTTCACTGAAAGTGTTGAATACTTTTTTGGAAATGTTTACACACAGTGACGAACATTTTAAAGTTGTATTTTAAGAACAGCCTAAATACGAAATTGAATACAGTGAGAATCAATTTTTGTCCGATACACGTATGTATATATATATACCAGGTGTCCTATTTAAAAATATCTTATGTACACAATATATCCATTAATATTTTGATTTCATCATTATGCCCCTTCCGTTTTAAGGCCATTTGTAGCTAATGTATTTCAAATAGATAACAGAATGTATACTATATGTGTGTGTACTAAACAGAATATTAAAAAGATGTCTTCAAAAGTAAGAGAGTTATATTTTTGCTTTAAAACGAATCTTCGATGACTTTCGTCTTCCATCTTGAGGGGCAACATCATTGTACATTTTTTAGAATTTTTTTTTTATTGGATTTAATAAATGCTTCAAATATGTATAGAGAAAGGAACCTATTATTTGAAAGAAGGAAGATATTGTTATTCTGCAATATTTCTTTTCTTTTCTGTTAAAATATATTTGTAAAAAATTGCTGAATGGTTAGACTATTATTATGGAGCGATGTTACATAAATGCATAAAAAGTGTAAATTTTTTTTTTTACGCAGTTTTAAATTTATGCAGCAGTTCATTATATCGTTCCGTTTGATAAAACAGCCTTAGTATGCATCGACAGATTTAATTTTTATCCAAGTTATTTCTTTTTCTATAATCTCTTATCCCAAATTTTCAAGAATTCAAAGGTTCGTTATCCTGGACTTGCTGATGCAGATCGAGCTCATAAACTGGCAAACCATAAATCATGAATCATTGTAAACGAAAGAGAAGAAGTGCTTAAAAGAAGCTTATTTATCTTAATTACAAGAACATAAGATTAGATGTAAGTCGTCAAAAAACGTGGTAATGTTCTAATAATAAGTAACTTAATCTTAATCTTTGTCGTCTAATGTGACGATTTTGGGATTTGTGTAAACATATCATGGATACTTTTCACATTTTTATGTTGTCTCTGATATCTACGTGTTCTTAAAACGAAATGTAGGGTATACACTCCTATCGCCCGCATAAATAAGTTCCCTGTGACTTCAAATTCGGCAGAAATATTAGAAGTTCTTGCACACAGGTTGATATTGAATGTTGGAATTGAAAACCGGTCGAGGGACACGCTCACAGCCCTACGTAAATCGAGAATACCTCTGTTTTTCAAAGGGATTGAAAAATTCGTTTTTGCTCATCGCACATAAATTATAACAAATAAATGTACAAAAATGTGCACGCATATTCTGTGGGCGATGCTGTAGCATTCGTACATAAAAATGAAAAAAATTGACCACGCCTATCCAATGTTATAGTGTATCAAACTTTAATTGTTTTTTCAATACCATTATAACGCGCGGCAACAAGGTTCAAGACCCCATAAAGAATGCAACTTCTTAGCCAGTTTCAAATTGGACTGCACCTAAACATGTCCATCTATTCGTCTATCCATCTGTCCGTTGGCGTAACTTTATAGCATCTGTGGTAAACATTCTTCTGCTAGGCGAAAATGAAGATATTGCCTGCAAATTTGCAAAAGAGTTTGGAACTTCTCAAAGCACACGCCCACAACGCCGGGATAACAACAAAACTTTTAACTGATAACTAACAAAACGTTTATTTTCAACATGAAAATGTAGTTCTTTTACTTTTTCTATCTTTTTTAGGATAACGGTGACGGGCATAAAATGTTCGGTTAAGACCGAATTTAATTTTTTTTACTTGTTTATAATTAATATTGAAACAGATAAGAAACAATTCATTCAATTCATTTCCCAATATTCTCTAAAAGATAGAAGAAAAGTTCGATAGTAAACGTATTGTAAATATTTTGTTATGAATTTATAAAATTACGAGGAAAAAAAATTGAATAAATTTTGTGCGCGCATTTTTGATTATTTATAAAATAAAACTATTACTGTACGGCCTATGGCGTACGTGTGTTAGTTTCAATTACAATATCAGTGATGTAATATCCATGTATATCATATTTAATAATCATTATAAACTAAATTACGCAAATCATTCAGACTCAACGGCGATGGGTTCAAATTTTCATGTTACGAGATTGTATTAAACAAGTAAGAAAATTATATTAGGTTGTGGTCGAATTTTTTATACCCATCGCCGTTGTCCTAAAAATAACAAAAATGGTAAAAGAACTACATTTTCATGCTCTATAAGACGGAGTGGGCGCGGCCGATTTTTTCGATTTTGAAAATAAAAGTTTTTGTCGCATAGGCGTGTGGGCGTTATAGGCGTCTGCTTGGAAAAGTTTAAGTCATTTCCAAATTGTTTTGCAAATTTGTGTACAATATTTACATTTTCGCTAACGGAAGAATGTTCATCACAAATACTAGACAGCTACGCAAACAGCAAATGGGCAGACGGACATGTGTAGATGCATTCCACATTTGAAAGCGGCCGAGAATTGCCGCCTTACGAAGGTATTGAAAAAGAATTAAAGTTTGGTACACTATAATATTGAGTAGGCGTAGTCGATATTCTCCATTTGTGTGCACAAAAGCTTCCGCGTTGCCCATAGATTATACGTTCAAATTTTTATACATTTATCTGCTATAGTTTAAGAGTAACGAGCAAAAAGCCAATTTTTAATTCCTGTTAAAAAATAGAAATGTTATCAGTTTATGTGGTGCTGTGGGCGTCTCCTTCAACCGATTTGGCCGATTTTCAATACCAACCTGCGTGTAAGAACTTTCAATGTTTTTGCCAAATCTAGACCTTTGTTTTTCTGGACCATAGTTTTTGGGGCCAGGAGAATGTTTACAACAGACGCTACACAGACGAACAGACAGACAGAGAGACATGTTTAAATCGATTTAGAATTTGATTGTGGTGAAGAATATGTGTATGCTTTGTGTGACCCCCGATACTTCCTTCTGGGCGTTGCAAACGTTTTGACAAAAATGAATATACGCCCCATCCTTTGGCGATGGCTATAAAAATTCATATGCACTTGTATATACCGATTTACAAGGTCTACACATTAACAAAGGATAAGATAAACAATTTGCATTGTATTGTTTGCAGCGCCGACAAATATATATATGAGAATATTCATTTACCTATATTGAGTATACATGCATGGGTGTGAAAGGTCTATGATAATGTGTTATAAAAATACTGTTTTCTTATATTATTGTTGATGTTACATTACTTTCCCTCGTCATTAGGGAATATAATAGCGAGTATAAGCCTAAGCCAACAGGCAACTGACGAAATTGTCGTTATTTTTTTTTTTTTCGAATTATTTTTTGTTTTTGCTTTTTTCCTTCTTTAGAAAAGTTTCGTAAGCAAGTCATAGGTAATATTTGAAGAAAATCATGCATTGGTAGGATCAGATGATTGCATAAATTTTCCTTTCTTTCGCATCAACATTTCAAACACAACTCTCATATATATTTGATAAATACATAATAAATATTCACTAAGTCAAATAAATGTCACTTACATCCATAAATTGTTGCTGTCTTTGTAGCAAGACCATCATTATAAAATTATGATATTTCTGAGGCAAGCCTCCCAAAAAAAAAAAAAAAAATAGGCCTTTCTTTCTGTGCGTATGCTAGCGATACAATTGGTAGTCGGAACAGGTTATATGTTGGATGCAAATCAAGATCTGACAATTTTTTTCGATTCATTAAAAATGTGTGTGTGGGTGTGTGGGGGTACCATGGCATTGTCATATGTCATCAATTTTGTTGATATTTATTATCAGGGTAACATTATTTGATTGAGACGAAGCGAAGATCTATCTGCATCATTTAAAATCTATGCACCGTAGTATCGTATGTGAATGTGTGAGGACTAGAGTCATGAAAGTTGTTTTGGTTTGTAAGTATTGTAATTAATAATTTATATCTGGTAAGATTAACGTATGAAGTTATTGTTAAGCGGTTGATATATCTTCTTGTGACGTCTTATGAACTGACTTGGCATGAGGTGAATGAGAAAAAACAAAAATCAATTATCGAATTTTGGTCCTTATAACCGCATATTATCTATGGTATATGAGATTTTATTTAATTGAGTTATGAATTTAAACTAATTTGTGAACTTAAGTTGATAAAAAAAATTGAATATATTTGGACAGACACACAGGCGTACAGCTAAATTGATTATGTTATTCAGGCTGATCTAGAGCATACATACACATGTATAAGGATATTCTATCAGTGGAAGGTGCAAGACAAAAACAAAGGAGTTGACGTGAATTAGGCCCATTGAGAAGAAAGTGGTTTGTATATATATTGTTTACCATCATGGAAATGCAAATGTATATGTATTGTTTACCATCATGGAAATGGAAATGTATATGTATTGTTTACTATCATTGATAATAAGCTTATTTATGGCTAAAAGTTTCAACTTAATATCTGTTGTAATGAGTTGCAATGAGTATTGATGTAAATAGTTTTAAATTGTGTTCATTATTTTCGATATATAAACAGCAGTCTATATATTTATTGTACAAGTTTTAAGTAATCGCAAAATTAATTTAAAAGCACTTGGTTAATTTAATCTGATTAAACTGACTGCTCTATAAGGTTTTAACTTTTCCACTAAACACACGCACGAGTTTGCCTGACTTAAATCGAATAATGAATGATAATTAATAATCATAATCATAATAACAACAACAATGGCAGTCTTTTGCAGCAGCTGAAATGTCTGTTTTTCGGCTTATAATAATTACCCTTGACATGGCAAAGTTAAACATTTTTTTCCTTTAAATAAATAAATCGTGAGAGTTCTTTCGCGAAGAAAATCACAAATACGAATTTATCGAATTATCAGATGATTTATTAAAGTAGCATGAAAATGAACTCAAACGGCTTCTTAAGTCGGACTCATTATGCAAATGTATGCATTTGCTACGCGTTGCTCGTTAGCTTGCGTGTATTTAATATTAAATTAACATGTGGATTTAACGGATGTGGATTTTAAGAAATACTTTCGAGGACATAGTTCTTATCGCACTATTTATTGTTATGATATACTCAGTATATGGTTCCGCTGGTATTGTATTTTGATTTATTAAAGTTTCTCAGTGAACTCTTAGCCCTGACTATTTGAAATAAATGATGAAATAAAAAGGGAGGGCTTTTAAGACGATTGCGACAGATACACGGGCTCCTGCCCGATAACGTTGTGTGCGTTAAATTTGTGCATTGTTCATTTGATTCCATCTGACCATTCCATCTGTCATTTCTGCCTTTTTCAAGATAGTGACAAATGTCCCATAACTTTCGACGCAAACTAATCCGATTCAAGTTTATAGATCTAATTTGAACAATAAGTTCTATCGGTCGACCAACATGTCCAAGGCAGGTAGGAGAGGAAAAGGCAGGCGGCATGCCAAAAAAATACTTTACATAGAAATTTATTAGAAAAACTGCGAGTCATGGTTTCGTCGTCCATTATGCTTAAATGGTTAAGAATGCCGTTCATTTCTTGAATCCTTTTTTTGCTTTTTTTTCTTGTGATCGCTTATGAGACGTTCCATTCTTCCACGCATGCGACTTATAAATATGTAGAATACTCTTAACTGCATGACCTATGAATCACTTGCAGTTTTCTGTTTTGTCAGCGTCTTCCTCGCCTTAAGAAAAGAAAAGCGTAAACCTTTAATTGCGGGATCTACCTTATCTTTTTTTTATTATCCAATCGTCTGGCGGTCCTTTTTCAAGCGCAGACCTTTTCATTATTACATATTATTTCCAAGGATTTTTATTAAGAGCCCCGCCGCTATTATTGCAGGGTCATCTAAGCATTTTAAGAAACTATGTATCAGAGAGATCATCTACCTTTCATCCGTACGCTTTAAAACGGACAGTTCGATATTATTTAGATTGCGTGAAATATGGCAAAATTAAGTACATGTTGGTTGGGAAACTAATGTGGTAAAAAACCGCAATTTACTCTAGATGGTGGGCATCCAAGGTTCGGCCCAAGAGTAATCCGAAATTTCTTGCCGTTTTTTTTGCCTTGCTCATACACTACACAAGCAGACATCATCACGCAATGTCCTGCATTTATACGATTGGTAGCCAACGCTATTATTATTATTTTTTGTCGCTGTTGTGAGTGTTATTACAACATTTACAATAACAAAAAAAAAAAAAAAAATATTGAAACTATTAATTAGATATGTACGGTGATGCGTGTATGCTTAACACGCACAAAGTACACAAAGTAACGAATATGTATATTTAAAATGTTTCTTTGTTTTTATAAATTCATAGCAATAACAACAATTACAACTACCGTCACTTGAAATGAAGCGAATAAATAGATGGGAGAATAATACTAATGAAAAAAAAAAAACACTGCATCAACACAATATCGAGCAAACCTTGTGTGCTGTGTACCTCAATCAGGCAATAAGTAACTTCCGTGATATACCATCAACTCCTTGCGCCTTTGCGAAGGCAATGCAATCTTCAATTCATACGTGTGATGCATGCATTATAACACACTGCTGCTCAAAACGTTGATTGCCCAACTTGACGTTATATTTTTGATTACCCTTTGACTGCTTTTCACGACTTCCTCTCGCTCGGTTGCAATTTAATTATGCCTTTGATCGGTCAAACCGGTGCAAAATGCGAATGTTGTTGTTATACCGTTGTGGTATCGCAGTAGGGTAGGTGCTCAAACGTTATGGTTTTACTTGAAATGACCTAAATTACAATGAAAGACTGACCGAGCTAATTGCGTTGCGTTGCAGGAAAAATGTGTGCTTTTTCCTCTTTGTAATTTGTTTTTTTTTTTTTTAATTTTCACTGTTAAAACTTTTTTCTGTCGTCCTGTTTTATACTCTACGTACAATGTTTATGGCAATTTATGCATATTTCACTTACTTATTGAATGTTCTGATATGTGCTGAATAAAACAAGCGAAAACTTTCAGTTTTTAAAGGAGAATATGTTGTGTGCGCACATATGTAGGTTGAGGAAGTGGTTAAGTTTCTGATCTGATATCGCACACAACTTTTCTTTCATTCATTCATTCATTCATAAACAATTCTTCTTGTGGCAGTTAGCATTTTTGCTCGTACGTTTTCGTTATCAATATTTCCTTAGAGAAAAATCTGTATTGGTAACGTGTAGGTGCAGGTGTGCGAGTATTATTCAATTAAATAGCAATCATTTTAAAATATTTTGTTAGCTTTTCTAATGTTTTCTCATGTTTTGCGCACACGTACACCTTCCGCAATAATGCAAACATGCTCACATAAACGCATTTGCATGTCCACACAAATAAGGGCCATTTCCAGGACTAACGTTTAGGTATAAAATCAACTAACTATGGATTTTATCATCACACTAGCCAAACTACAATTAAGTTTTTAAACCCACCCCCGGAGGATGAGGGGTATACTCATTTTGTCAAAACGTTTGCAACATCCAGAACGAAGTTTTAGAGACCCCACAAAGTATACATATTCTTGATCAGTATCAAATTCTAAACAAGTTTAAGAGTGTCCGCTTGCCCGCCTGTCTGCCTGTGTGTCTGTCCGTCTGTAATGTTTTTTGTAAACATTCTTCTACCCGCAAAAATCAAGCTATCGACTTCAAATTTGGCAGAAATAATGGAAGTGCTTGCACGCAGATTGGTATTTAAAATGAGTCAATTTTGTGGAAGGATGCGCTCACAGCACCACGTAAACTGAGAACACCTCGGTTTTTCAAGAGGAATTACAAATTTGTCTTTTGCCCATTACTCATAAACTATAGCAGATAAATGTACATGTAAAATTTGAACGCATATTCTATGGGCGATGCTGTAGCACGTGTGCCCAAAACTGAAAAAAATTTACCACGCCTACTCAGTATTATCGTATATCAAAATTAAATTTTCTTTTTTTTTAAATACCTTTATAAGCCGCAGAAACATGCTTGCAGAACCCCACAAAGTATATAAATTCTTAGCCAATGTCAAATTTGGACTGCACCTAAACATGTCCGTCTGTTAGCATGTCCATCTGTCTATTGGCGCAACTTTATAGTGTATGTGGTAAACATTCTCCCGTTCGCAAAAATAAAGATATCGTCTACAAACTTGCAAAAGAGTTTGAAAATGACCTAAACTTTTCGAAGAACGGGCCGCCTACACCGCCCACGCGCCTATTTCGCAAAAACAACGAAGACTTTTGCTTTTCCTCTCTCTTGCTCATTGCTCATAAACTACAATAGACACGCGATGTAATTTTCCACAAACGCATTCTTTATGATCAGTATTCTCGCAAAGTGATTCCTTATCTTTGTTATCATTATTGTTATTATATACAAAAATAATATAACAGTGATGGGAATAAAAAATTCGGCCATAACCGGACATAATATTCTCACTTGTTTCTCTTACTTTAGATGCATAACATACAAGTCATGTATAAAAACAGATTAAATTGGAGCGACAAGCGGTATTTATTTGTTTTTTTTTTTTCTAAATTGCGGGGAATTCGTTTATCAATCTTTTCATGCCCTACATCACTTTCCAGTTCGGAGTACGGACCCTATTAAGATGTATAGGCAACATGAAGACATGCTGATTGTCTGCTCGAAAACAACGCTGGAATGGTGATTTTTCGCATCGAATTTTGTTCGGTGATGAAGGGAGGCTCAGTTCTCACTTAATGGACATATAGGCACGTAAAATTATCGCATATGGGACAACGGTGATTATCGCAGCGGTGATTGTCGCAAAGCCGTTGCATTCCCAAAAAGTGATTCAATAGTGTGGCATTTGGTGTAGAGTGTGACACAAACAGTCAATTCTGATCGCTGCAGCCATCATTTAGGAGTGAAATTGAAAATATGGATATTGAAGGTTCACTAGGACGGTGCTACAAGCCACACAACAAGTACCGTTTTGATATTGTTTCACGATAAATTTCTCGGTCTTGTAGTTTCACGTTTGGTGATGTGATTTCTCACCGCTCCATTTTTTTATGGCCGAAGTCTTGTCACTTTCAAAATGAACGTGAAGACAAGTCATCGAAAATGACCTTGAAAGGATTCAGTCCTGTGAATGACCCGTGGATGATCTTGTATTCTACAAATAATCACAAAGTCCAACAATATATTGAAAAGAATTTAGTTTAAATCTCAATCAGAAGTGTGTCTTATTTACATTTACATTGGGAACCACAAAATGGATAACTCAGCATCATACCGATCGATTTAGAATCATTTTTATAGTTGCTTGAAACTCACCTGTCTGTCTGTCTGTCTTCTCCCAATTAGCCGTTATAAGCGATCTCTTAACAAGTAAATCTTTACAAAACAACAGACTGTTTTTGTTAATACCTTATGATGGAAATGGGTAAAGAAAAGGAAAAGAGCAAACTTGACCTTAAATGTCTCCATCATTCTCAATCTGCTCGAGGTATCTGTTTCATTAGCTTTGACTACGGCTATTGAAAATTACGTTCTAGTTCATGACTACTAAATGTTCCTAGACGGATTTTTCAATATGTGGCCGAGCGTTGTCGAATGAAAAATTCACTTTTTTATATCTCTTGACATGTTGTGTGTGACTTTTGCGCATTTGATGATCAAGTCAACCGCATCGGGTGTTTATGTAAGCTCATAATACACTATTATCAATTGACCCGTCAGAAGTATAAATTAGGTGCTTTGGATATTCGGCTTTGTCGTTGTCAATTATTCACTTGATCTGCATCATGGCGTGGCGCGCTTCGGTCTTATTAAAATGTGCTCATTTTTTCGCCTTACTTCCTATTACGATTCTGCGGAACTTTCCATCGAACCAAACGCGAAAAAGTAAACTTTTGGTAAATATCTCGACGTATTTAAAGATCAAGACAACCATGTGGTGTACACCGCGCTGAGCTTATATGCATCTAACAGTGGAGCGTCTAAAGATAGTACTTTGGCAGAGAGAGGTCAGCACCTCTCTCTTTCATAGAGCATGCTTAAGTATATTTGTGAACGACTGGCGCGACTGTGCACGTAATGTTTCATTTATGCAATGAACATTTTCCGCTTATATAGTATGTTACGTTTACAGTATTGCCTGGTAGTTTTTCCTTCGTTGCCGAAACGTATTCTGTCTAAGGCGTACGGAAGTCTTTCATCCCTTTTTTTGTTTTATTGTCATACATTTTATTGAACATTACGCTGATATGAAACTTTAGTAGTAATATGTATATACCAACGTACGTATGTATGTAAACTGCTAAAAAAGTTTCAACTTCACTATTTTAAAACGTTCTAAAGATACTTTTAGGAGTTTTGATTTATTATAACCACTCCACGTGGTATAATAAAATCGGAAAACGTTACTTCAGTAAGTATAGCAAGGAGAAAACAAATACTTGATAACGATACGTATATCCCCGATGTCAAGGTTATCAAGGTTATCCTATCCCATTTGTAAAATAATCTTGATTTTAAATTTCAGTTAATTTTTTGGCTTTTTTCAGTTTTTTTTTTTGGTAGCAAAAGATCGCTAGCATTTCGGAAAAAGCTTAAATCTTGAACCCCTGGTACAATGTTACTCTTTACTGTTACTTTATGTTATTGTTGCTTGCAGTGTTCTTTCCATATTCAATTTTCATTTTAATTAAGGCAACAAATGGGTTATGTGTAGCTAGCATAGGTCTCGAAAGTTTCGGCCAAAACAGACTGTAAAATCTCTCTTGTTTTCTTTCTTTTCTAGCAATTAGAGTTAAAATACTTTTGTATATATTAAAAATAAATTTTCATTTTAAAAATTTATATATAAATGCATACCATTTCGATGGCAATGTTTGCAATTTGCTTGAAACTTTTACTGTAAATCTCTTGAAATGACTTCATCATTATATGCAACACTCTTCAATAATGAAAAAAAGACCTTTAAGAGAAAATGTTAAGTTAAGAAAAAAAGATAAAACTTTTAGCTTTAAAGAATCAAAAAAGAGTGAAAGAGAAAAATGGCAAAAAGTTGATAAAAAAGTAAGCAGCAGCAGCAGCAGCAGCAGCAGCATCGAAAAACCGAATGGCAGTAACAATAAAATCACGGTGTGGCCACCAACTGTGTAGTGCAAGTGAAAACGTTAAGTACAAAGTTCCCCATTATGTTAGTGCGTTTGTATTTCAATTTTTCACTCTTTACACAGTGAGAATATTAGTTGCTGCAGTCGCGGTGTTGTCGGCCCGCTCGCCTGCCTGCCTGCCTGCCTGCCTGCCTATCAAGAGTTTAATGCAACAAGTGTTTGTTTATTCAGAGGCTAACAAAGAAAATAAACTTTATTTTCTGCGTTGAGAAATTAAGTTATTTGAAATTCATGCTCTTGACAAGCATGCCGCCGGAAAGGGTAAAAATAGCCTTTTTTTAACTGAAGCGAACTTTCAGCCTATCACAGTGATGGCAACGAATGTACGATGTCAGTATATTTGTACTAAGTTTGTAACGGCGTAACACGACTCTGTAGGTATCAGTTCACATTTGTGTTATTGATGGTGGTGGCAGTAATAAGGATGATGGCCACGACTACATTGAAAAGTGGGACCCAGAGTTCAAACAACACCCCTTTGAAATATTTACAATTTGCAGTTCGTAGTTAACATAAGGTAATCGAAATTCGGTATATGTGGACAGCTTATGATCGTTCATTGGCTTCTTTTTTCTTTTTTTTGTGTCTGGACTTTTAGTAAATACCACATGAAGCTTTAATTTTAAAGAATAGTGGCTGGTGGCTGGTTGCCCGTAAACGCTTGTATATATATTTTTTCATAGCACACATCTAAGAGCGCATTAAAGAACGTATTTATCCATCAACATCAGCCCTCATTACTATTTTCAATGAATTTTTTTCGTTCTGTTTTTTCTTATTTCGTATCAGGACAAAAGTAGTAGAGAAGCAAGTATGCTTGCGTAAGTGTTATGCAAAAGCAAAAGTTTCATCGCTCCAATGTTGGGGTAGATAAAAGCAAGCAATAAGTTTACTTATTTCTGAACCAAATTTCTGGTTATTCATCATTGTAAACAAACGTACAGATGTTGCATAGCTTTTTTGCGGTAGCAGGCGTTTGCATTCATTTCGATCAAAGTACATAATCGACTAAAGACGTGGGAGCGAAATTCAAAAATATTTAAAAAAAATATTTTTTCTAAAAGATTTTTTAAGTCTGTAGGGACGAGTTAACTGAGTATAAAGAGATTTTCAGCTGCAAGATGTTACCGGGATTGAGGGGCAAGCAGTCGTGAAAGAAACGCAGAGAAAGCAGAGAAAATTGGTGGACGGATCTCTTGTATCTCTATGTGAAACGCAATCGTGGGGGCGCCTAGACATAAGTCCCGCTCAACCCATATTAATCTTCTGCTTAAACGCATATCGTGAGCGGCGGACGCGAGAGAAAAGAAAAAAAGTTTGAGTGCAGATTACGGGACGTTTTAAACGGTGCAACAAAATGTGTGTACCCCTGTTCAATTAACTGTTCTATTAAATTGATAGCATTCGGTTGTTATTCTTTAGCGATTTGTGTGCGTGCACACTCTCACACATTGACAAAAGAAATCCGTCTACAATTTTGCTTACACCATAATAATTAAGCAAACCTAACTTTACTCGATGTTGCAAGTTCTTTGACTTTTGTAAGTACCGAAAAGGTTGTTTTTACAATGGCTTGAGCGAAGAAGACGAAGAAGAAGAAGAAAAGGAATGTTTTCCTTCCAATCTTAATCAAGCTCTTGAGATAGTAATTAAACATCGTTATGTTCTGCTATTGTTATTGTTATTGCTGCTTCACTTTCTACTCTGCCTCTCTCTCTCACTCTCTCTCTCTCTCTCTCTCCCTATCTCTTAATCTTTATCTTTTTGCTTTTTCCGCGTCTTTGTGTTTGTTTATTCATCGTTTTCCACAGTGCTGCACGGTTTGCTCTTATTGCCACTAAATGAACTCGTTTACCTAGTCAACTCACTTGAGATAAGTTGGCGGCAAATTTGATATAATTTACAAATGTGCGATGTTAGAAAGAGTAAAGAAGAAAGGGTGGATAGCTTTAAGCCGAATCCTGTGATACCTACGAATTTATTAGAGTAAAAAGTATGAATATTTTTGGTTGTTTTTTGGATAAACAATGGGCGTAGGGGAGTGTTTAAAGAATTTTTAAAAAACAATATAATTAATAACTAATTTTATAAAGTCTTTAGGCTCTTCGGAATTTTCAGTTTCTTTAGGTTAGCACAAAGTCTAGCCAGCCTTGGGAACGGATATAAAGAAAGTGATTGAAAATATTGCCAGAATGTTACAAATAGAACAACTGTAATTATTATACCGCTGTTTGCTTAGGTCAGGTATCGAGGGAACAGAATCTTTTCACTTTTTAAAGATTGCTGTAAGTTGGTTGTTTAAGGTTAAGAGAACTCTGTCCTGTACTTGTAAGCAGAATCCGGCGAATGTCGTTTGTTTTTTCACTGCATGTTAATTGTTTGTTTGCTTTTGCCTATTTCACCCCTTTGCTGCGTCGTACAATTGAATTTATATGACTGATTGATTAAATGAATGATTGCCTTCTGATTGCAATTTTGCAAGAGTAAAAATTATTTCAATTAAACAGTCTGCTATTATTAGTCCATGGTATTTATTATTAACGTTATTATTAAGAGTGACATCGACAAAGACAGAAATAAAACCGCTTAAGTATTTTTAAGGCCACTTACTGAGCGCCTGCCTGCCTGCCTGCCTGCCTGCTTGCCTTTTTTCTTTTAAAACGATGGCCATTGATAAAAACTTCCGTTATACTCTTTTTTTCCCCTTTCTTCGGTTTTTGTTTGTGTGGCAGGCGCAGTTAAACGAAATAAAAAGTGAAGAAGAAGAATAATTGCTGAGCACTTTTGATTTAATTGAAGTAAATCAGTTGTAACGAAGGGAAGATAATGAAAATTCTTCGGATGAAGAAAATTTCTCAAATTGGGGAAATAAATGCAGAAATACAATTAACATCGCACTATTTTCGCCAAGGGAAGAAGTATCGTCGAGCAGTGTACGCAGAGTACACTTCTGTTGTTCCAAACAGATATTTATTAATTATGTACTAATATACGACAAGTAGGATCAACTAACTGCCTCGATTAAGTTAACTAAAACTTTTAACGATTCGAGGAAGTGCTCAAACTAGGTTTCAAATAAATATTTATAATATATGGGAGGATATATTGAAGACTTTATCATTTTTATTTTTCTCTATATATTTCTATATTTTCAACAATTGGCAGAATAGACGCAGCAGCAATGTTTTCAGATGATGCTCGTGTATGTATGTTATCATAGGATCCAATAGCCCTATGCCTATTTACTAGAAATAATTTTTCTTCAAATTTTTTTGCCTAAAGGATGAATAAACATGTAAAGTAATGCGACGGCACATTATTTCGACAAAATATTTTTGGTAAAATGTTCACTGTACAAATTAAAAGTAGAAAAAAATTCATTTCACAAATTTGTAATAAAAATGGAAAGTATTTTAAATACTTCTGTTAAGCGTAAACTGACTGTCAGTTTTCAAAATCGATATTTGTCATAAAATCGACGGCGGCACACAATCGCAAACCTATTCGGAGAGCAATCAATTTATTGGTTGACATCTCTTTTGTACTTTGGATTGGTGACGACAGTATAACAAAATTAGTGTAACACTGGACCTATCGACGCGTTCTATATATGATATTAATGTTCATAGGGTACGTGAAGTTTCAAAATGTTTTCGTGGCTTTCATTTTTATAAAAGCAAGTTTAAATATCTTTAATTTATCCATTTCTACCAAGTCTAGTTTTCAAGATGCCGATAGCATACATTTATCTAACTGTACAAAAACGGGTCAATTTGATCAATAATTTTTGTGGAACTACCATTATGGCAGGAATAAAGATAAGAAGCTTAAATTTGACACGAATATTCGTTGCCCGATTGAGAACCGAACCTTGAGATGTAAATGCAATTTGGCCACAAACACGCCCACAGCATGTAAGAAGTTGAAATAACCTCAAAAAAGTTATTGTTACATTTTCCAATGTAACTTTCGATCCCGTAAGCGTATCTTTGAGAAACGTTTACCCAGACATTCGTCGTCAGAATTACCTTCATGTTCTGTTTTTACTCTTCCAATTATTTCCATTTTATTTTAATTGGAGTAACGGCGTTTTCGCAGAAAACTCGGGTTTTCGAAGAAAACAAACTCGAAATATATCTCTGAGAAGAAAAATCGCCAAATTCGATTATGCAAAACAATACTAGCGTCTTATACTTGCAATAAGTCTAATAAATATGCCAGTCAGTGTACCAATATGGGCGACCACAAGCCCGAACCTGACGAACAGATCAGGTAAGCATAGGTAAGCATATGTAAATTTTATCTATTTTATTTTACTTACTTACACATGAAACCCAACTAAAACAAACAAAACCAGTGGAATTCAATTGACCCTTAGAAGTAAATCTTATACTAATTAATATTAACAACTAATGCAAAATATATAAAGAAAAATAAGGAAAAAAAATTATTAAATAATAATTCATGTATAAATAATAAATAAGGAAAAAAATAAATAAATAAAAAAGCATGCACACAACTCGCGCAGAGGCACACCCACAACCAGTACAGAACCAAATTGCAAGTGAACCCCTAAACCAACGCGAACATGTAAAATTTTGGCAACGAATACAGTAAACAACACCAACTAATTTTCGAAACATAATGACATATTAAGGCTGCAAGTTAGTTTAAATACGACGTAGGCAAATCGCGCGTATTAAACAAAATTGTTTTGATAGACTTTGTAGAATTCGACTATTGAGGTTAGGTGATAGACATGATTTAGCTTTCTGCAAACAACTCTAAACGGGTTAAACAGCTCATGATTGTATTTAGATTGACTCAGCTTAAGGAACATAAAGTGCTTAGAGAAGCGGTTAGGGACATTAAAGCTGATCTCACCAAGTAATGTGGACGAATCGATAGAACTGCTAATTAACTTCATTAAAAAGTAGACGCCAAGAATGAATCTACGTTTCTCAAGTGACGGTAAGAATAACTGAGCAAATGTGTAGCTTTTTTGTAATGCACGAATCCTTCAGCTTTTTGGACCACCTCTTAATGAAACTATGCGCGGACCCAGCTTTACTCAAGGAGAGCTCAATCTGCAAACTAAAACATATTCCTTCGTCGAATAAAACCCCTAAGTCGATGGCCGAACGTTTTCCAACTCGTCTGAGTCAAAGAAATCTCAGTACTGAATGACTTCTTTCGCCACCTAACCAAATTATTTAAGTCAGTTTGCAGCTGATACGATTGCCATTCGAAGGAGAAGGAAGAAAGCAGTTTAACATCGTCAGCGTACATTAAGATCTGGCTGGATTTAATCACTGAAAGGAGATAATTAAATTATAAATTAAATAAAAGGGGTCCTAAATTGCTGCCTTGGGGGACTCTAAACGTCACGGAAAATTCATTCGAGGTGATGAAGTTACACGGAACCCTGAATGACCTGTTACGCAAATAAGAGCTTATCCATTTCACTAAGAACAAAGGTAAGCCAGAGGCCTGGAGTTTGAGGATCAATAAGTTATGGTTAACTAAGTCAAACGGTTTACTAAAATGGCAAATAAATTCTAAGAGATTCGTAACAGTTGATCTGAGAAATATAAGATTTGATCGCAAAGGCAAAATGCTGAGTAACAATTCGCTCAAATAATTTAGGTGAGACACTAAACTTGGCGATGCCGCTATAATTCTCAACATGAAGTTTATTTCCACATTTGCGAAGTGGAATAAGGAGACTACCCTTCCAATACAAGAGGAAAAAAATCTGATTTCAACGGCTGGTTAAAAATCGCGCGATTTCAGTATACATGATGGAACCTTCAGGCCCAGGCGCATAACGATAGTTTAGCGACCTCAAACCATGTAAAATGCCTTTCTCTCAAATGCCTAACTTAGGAATCGAAACCGAGTTAATGATCGGGTACGGATAGTTAACAGTTAAATCGGAATCAACAGTTGAAATATTTCATCGGAAGCATTCAGTAAAGTGATTTGAGGTTACAATATCAGAAGAGGACTCAGAGTCATTGAAAGAAATCTGCGATGGATATATGGAGATTCTTCTTTTGGAATCGACAAACTTAAGAAAATATTTAGGATTAACAAGCAGTGAGGATTTTATCAATTGAAGGTATCTGCGACAAGATCGGTGGTTGACGTAATTAAATCTATGTCTTGCAGCAGAGCAGGCGAAATAGACATAAGCAGAATCACTTTTCACAAATTTTTCGAGAAGTTTCAATATTTCCAGCAGAGAAATCAAGTACAATGTGTGAAAGATGAGGTTTAAGCAGTGAAATATTAGTCGATCATAATATTTATTCAAGGAAGTTGGATTTGGCATGTTAGCCTAATTCAAGGAACCATTATACCTGTAATAAAAGGAAAAACAAATTGATGCATGATATGGATGGCAATGCAAAGATCTAGCAGTCTGCCATTGCAATTAGGAGTACGGCATTGGTATTGCAGTAAATTACATCAGAAGTGCGGACAGCATGTTGGCGGAATGTAAGCAAGTTACTATATCTCTAAATGTTTATTGACAATTCAATTGATTAGGACGGGACTGCTGCAGACATGGCAATTAAGACACCACCACCAGTGCAATCCAATCGATCCGTTCCGAAAAACTGGAAAGAATTGTGAAAACGGTCCGACGAATGTAGCTCAGACTTCAGCCAAGTTTCAGTCAAGGCCAAACAGGAAAACTCCGTGCTCGCGGAATTTAGGAAAGTAAAGCGAATTTTTGAATTTAGGCTCCTAAGATTTTGGTAAATGAAAGTTACTCGGTCTGAAAAAATATTTAATTTTTTGAGGGTGAAAGAGCAATCGGATTAGTATTCGGGAGTCGATCCCAAGGAAATCGTTGGTCTATCTCTAGTCCTTTTGGGGGTTCCATATATTCGCACAAACTTAATATTAATGTAATATTAATATGCCTTTGTAATGGTGTAGGGTATAAAAATGCAAATATGAATATGAGATTAAAAAGTTTAACTTGTCTTAACATCAAAAACTGGTCAATATACGTAAGACAAGGTATACGTGGAAAGTTAACTGCGGATGTAACAGTACGCCGATCTGAGCCGCATCTGAAGGGAGTCCCGGGGAATACTTGAGTAGCAGTTTACCTTTATGAGATCGAAAATTATAGATGAAACTAAGAGCAAAATATCGTTTTTTTTCAAGTTATTTCAGATTCTAATCTATTGTGAGCGTGTATGTGGGCAGGTCACCAATGTTTTCATCAAGCATCAAATTCTGAATCAATGTCTGTTGTAAACAATTAACAACATGCAACAAATGCACGATATAAGTTTCCACAAAACTATTCTACAAGAATAAGATAATGGAGCGATGGGTATAAGAAATTTGGTGGCAGTGGTGGAATACAGTTTTCTCATTTGTTTAGATTTAAGAACATAAAATTTAATAAGCGCTATGTAAACGTGTTATCTAAATCAGAGGAGCAGATCGGGATACGATTTCAATTTGAAGAAAGAAAACAGTCTCACATTATCAGCGTAGATTAGGATAAGGCAAAGCTTAGTCATCTTCGGCATTTGAAGCTGAAAAGAACTTTTAATAAGCTATTATCCGTTTTGATAAGTTTGATAAAGCGGAACCACGAAAATGAAGTTTAAAGATCAACAATTGTTGATTAACTCAGCCGAAATCTGTACTAAAGTCAGTAAGCGCGACATCCGTTTGTGAACTACTAGAGAACGTGTTGAACACATAACAAGTCACTTTGAAAACTTTCGCTACGGCTAAGCTTCCTTTTAGAAAGGTACATGGACATGGAGAAATAGATTGTTTGATAGTGGAAATTGGTTCATTTTGAGAACACATTCAAGCTCACAGTACATCTATAGTTCTCCACGATGAGTGCAATGGAATAGGGAAGTTAGTTTTTCAATACAACACAACGAGGAAACATCATTGTTTCGAGAAACTTTAAAAATATTTGAAAATACACCCCATAGGTCAACAGCACATGATTTGCAAATACATGACGGGATGACATTAGGCCCTAATCCGCAAGTATACTTTAGCGATCTTAACCCTTAGAATACGTCGTATCCAGAAATGACCAAATTAGGAAACCAAATAGAGTTAATGATTTGGTAAGCGCAGTTGTCAGTAGAATTGTATTGCCGAACGGGTAGTATAGGAATAGGTCGTCAGGGGAATTAGAGTCATTGAGAGAAATCGACGAAGGAAACAGGATGGTCACCTTGGCACACTTCTTATCATACTTCTGTTTACGATATTTTTAAATAATCTACCTATAGATGTCAAGGGGCCGATGTGCCTGAGGTTTGCGGACGATGTGAAACTCTTTTGTCCATTTAATTCTGTTAGTTGTTGTTTGCCTTCAGACAGTCTTCGATAAGTTGATTGAATAGAGTATGGCTAATGGTAGACCAATAAGTTTAAAAAAGTGCTGTAGGCTATCTCTTGGACTGGACAAGGCAGACACATACAATGACTTGGGGATGATCCTTGATCCAAAGTTGCGAATCGATTTACATATTGAATCACGCGTCAACACAGCCAAATAGCGTGTGGACTTTATTAAGCGATGGTGCGAAATGAATTCAGTGATCCTTATGCAAACAAACGGTTATATACTGCTGCTCTTGCTCTCTACCATTCTTGGAATACTCGTCTGTTGTCTGGATACCAAGTTGCAGATGACACATTGAGTTAATCGCATCGGTACAACGAAGCTTTTTGCTTTTTCCGTTTCGGCGCTTGGATTCTGTTTTATTGTGTTTGCTTACTTTTTGAGTTCGGTAGCGATGCATCTATTAGTTTACCCACCTTATCATAGTATGCTGTAGGGTGGGACCAGGACTAATATATTCCTGGCTCTTGTTTAGTGCCTTCAAAAGAAGAAGTGCAAAAAGCGAAATATTTAAAAATATGTAATTTCCGCCTTATGATACGGTTTAAAGTTCATTTCAGAAACTACCACTTCCGGGGTAATAAATTACTTGGTTTCGGTTGTTTTAAATGTAAGCATACGTTATGTTTTCTTAAGAAAAAGCAAATTTTAAACTGACATATGAATAATTTAAAAAGTGCATAAATTACTTTTCAGTAAGAGGGGATTCTGAAAATTTTCTCCCTCATTCATTCATCCTGATTACCTCATTACATCTACCAGCAAAACGGTAGATATAATAACTTTTTAATTTCGTATGTCATTCGTATATAAGTTGCAATTATATGATTATCGAGCCGATTATATATATAGTTATAGCAGCCATTGTTCAAATCAAAGCAAATCAAATATAAATTTGGAAAAATTAAAGAAAACTCCTAGATATTCAGAACAGAAATATACAACCCTCGAGATGTTCGAGAGCATGACGGGCCATAAGAACAAACTTTGCCTTAAAGAAAAAAAAAAGCTGTTATATAATCTGCCTAGGATTCCCTGCCCGTCCGTCATCGTAGCATCTGAATTGTATTTTCCCAAATAGTAGGCGGGTAGGTTCGGTAAGTTCATCGCTATCCATCTTGTGGATTTTGTTATTTTTGTACATATTTGTGAGATCTTGACATATTTGTAAGATTTCGGATCGAGATGTATACACAATACATATACAATAAATAGGTGTTTGCAAAAGTTTCGATCAGCGACTTCTGCAGGTAAAAATGATAAAGAAATAGGAAATACCAAGGTACATAACGCTTGAATTCGATGGTTTTGACCTTCCTCTACGTAAAATAACAATTTTCCATATAATATTAATGATTTATTCAGCGTACGCCGACGCTAATTATAGAGCGCTCAAAATTCTTTTTCTGCCACATTCACTACTTTTGTTGTTTACTTTAAAAAAAATCTGTTGTCGAAGCCCACCAAACATAGTTAGAGGCTTATGGTGATGCTGCTCCATCATATCCCAATTGTCGGTTTTAGGTTCAATGATTTAGCAGTGGCGACACGAGTTGACTAAAAATGTCATTCTTTGGCCACTTGTTGCCCAGGGTACACTGTTGCAGCTCGAATGGAAAGTTCTGCCGCATCCAGCATACTGAAGGCTGAAGGCAAGCCGCCTTCTGATTACCGCTTGCTCAGTTCGATGTAGCATTATTTCGAGCGAACATGGCATACGGTTTCGAAAGAAAATGGGTCGATGATTGGATCGCAGCAAAACCAATGTTGTTCCTTCGACACGATATCGCCATGTTGCCACAAAGATGAGAAAAAGTTGTAGAAAATGAAGCAAAATATTCTGATTAACAAACGTTGTACAAATTTTTCCCAGTGAATGCCTTTTTCAAGGGAAAAAATGGTCAAAATATATACCAATACCTAATACATATATATGCATATATAATGAAAAATAAAGATCGATTCATTTTGTTTTTATCCACAACGAATATAACAGAGATACTATACAGTGTATATCTTACTGAACAACGGGAAATTCTGAATTGATTAACTCATGTTTAACCGTCTGTGTGTTTGTGCGGTGTTTGTTGTTGCCGCTCTCCTCGTCGCCCAAATGAAGATATCGACTTTAAGTTTGGTAGAAACATGGGAAGTTTCTGCACGCTGATTGGTATTGAAAATGGGCTAAATTGGTCACAGCAGAAGCCCGTAGGAGAGCGTAAACTGAACGCAACTCCGTTTTTCTTCACAAAAATTTGTGGATTTTTGCTCGTTTCGCTCAGAAATTATAAAAGTTAGAAATTTCAAATCTTCCACATTCACTTTACGAGACACTCTGCTCTTTACGTGACTGAATTGAGTTTTCTTCACTTTTTTGGTGTTTCATGCCTATTCATCATAAGTCAAACAAGACAGAATGATTGCAACTATTTTGTAAATGCCTTAAATGAAGATCTATCTATCTGTCCGAAAATAGGTTAATCTTAAAATGAATATGCTATATATATAAGACAACGCCATCTGGTGGATTATTTTTTTCTCAATAGTACCAGCGATATGGGTATCAAATAGAAGAACTTACAGAGCAGAATGCGAAAAGCTAAGTGCGTTAATTCTAAATTAATTGTGGTAGATGTCACGACGTGGTGGACAAATGTTCTCTTAAAAATAACTTCGATATAGGTTTTAAATGGAGGTAGTTGGAGAGTAGATAAAAGATGATGGACGTTTAATACACAAGGTATTGGGGCGTTTAGAAGAAACCGACTTCTTGGACATTAAAATCTTAAGTGGACCAAGCGTTTATGCGGTGCGTATACGAGATTTGGTTCTCGCCGAATATAACTTTTTTGCTTGTTGTTTTGTTTCTCCCAAGTAAGTCAGAGCTTTTGAGTAAACTCAGAATAATAGTTTCAAGCCCGTTTCGATCGAATTAACTAGACCGGCCTTCGTATTACAATGCAACGACAGACAGATGAAACGAAAAGTTTAACAAAATACTTTGCTAATCAATCATCAATTTAACATTTTTCATACTTTTTTCATACTTTGTTCATTTATATTTTATAGAATTTGAAGGCATTTAACTTTCATATTTTCAGTTAAATCATAAACAATGTATATTATTGTTCAAATGGCATTAAGAGATTCTTTCGTCGTGTACAACTTGTTCTATGTTCTTCACTTCATTTTACACTGCTTGTTTTCGTCAACGTTATAACTAAAATTGTTATTAAAATGTCCATTACATTTGTACATTTATGTTTGTATGCAGATGGCACATGCAACATAACATTCTCGTACATGCGCATGCCATGTAAGCAAGATTTGTAAAAATATGATTATATATATATATATATATATATTTTTAACTTTTCCTTAAATTTCTATTAAATCGGTTAAAATCGTTAGAAACGCTTGTGGAAATGTAGTTAAATCTAGAACTGTAACTACATTTTTAAGCACACTATGTGCTAATGATACGTTCTAAGGATTAAATAATAACAAAATACTCAAAGTGTTGAGACGACTTTTATGGACGACTATACCGTATAGTATCGTACACTGCCGTATAGTCTAGCACATAAAAGAAACGGTCAGATTAGTCAGATTAGGCAGACAGCAATGCTGTTGAAAATGAATCGAGGACATAGAACGATAATTAAATTTATAAAAGCACATAGTTAAAGTTCCGTAAATGCTCTTTACTTCTTTGCTTTTTAAATATGGCCAATCACTCAGGCGACATAAAGAGGAGATAGGGAAGGGAGTACCAGCAGTTTAGTGCATGTGTGTGCCCAATTGACGAACCTTTACCGTCTAAGGACTAACTATAACTACGACGTTGACGGCGATCTCGAATATTTATGGTTGCAAACTCAAAAATGTTTTGTGCTTTGAAAAATGAAAAGCAATTAATTAAAAGCAATTAAATCATTGATAAGAAGCAACATTGATAAGAACAACGACTGACAGAAAGGACCGCCACATTCCACAAAAACACGCGCTCGCAATTCGTGAAACATATTAAGGATCTACTAAAACAATCTGCTATATTCGCCGTATGTTTTCCTGCCTGCGTGTCATTCATTTCAAATGATGACCTATAACTCATCTAGGCGTACTTTCATTCTTATGATGGTTTTTTTTGTAGATAGCTTCGAAATACGACAATATTTTGTAACTTGCAACCGTTGCCTTAAAATAGAATCGTATTTTTCAGCTAAAAATTGTCTTAAATGAAGGCAACTTTTCATTTATTCAAGAGGACAGGCACAGCTGCTTCGAAAACGTATTTTAGTAAAGACAGAGTCACATTTGCCCAGGACTCGTACATCATAATATTTTAATCAGATTTGAAATTTTGGGATTTGCTATGCATTAAAAAAGAAGATGAGTTGATAAAGTTGCTTGTAAGTTACGTATAAGTATGTTACACACTACGTAAAAGTGAATAAAAGAAAATCATTAGCTATCTCGTCCTTGTTCTCATTTAATCTTCACAAGTTTTTCTATACTTATATATACTTTGGGGAAATAAGCAGTTGGTTTTGCAAGGGAACGGAAGATTCCACCTACGAGAACGATAGCTTACTGTTTGTGGTTTTCCAAAGTTTGCCAAAAAACTAGATAAAGTCTAACGTGTGCTTTTGTTCTTTGGCTTAATGCAAACTTTATTATTGGTCGGAAGAGCCAAGAGAGATGTGCTTTTTGCTCTAGTCCATAAATATGTAAACGTATGCAATGTGCGGATTGTAAAGTTTGCTGATAGTTGACAGTGTCATCATATAATATGCGCATTTACATGAACTTTTATGAGTTGCTCATCATTAACTGTGCACTTATCATAGGAGTAAGTTTCCTTTTATCCTACGTTTAAATATATAACAATTTAATCAATTATTGTATAAATGTAGAGAATGTAGAGGGAGGAAAAGTTGAAAAAGGAAGAAGAAGAAAGAAAAGAAAGAAAGAGGGACAAATGGATTTTTCTGTTTGAATACCCCGTTCGCATACGATCTTATTTATGATGAGTAAACTATCGGCAAATTGTTGTTGTTTTCCTCTATTGAAAAGATTTGCTATAAAACTCTTCAAGCTAGCACTGAGTTCGAAGAGTATTTTTTAATCCAATAAAAAGCAATGTTTAATAAACACACGACGTTCGGGTTTTTGCCCGAATACCCAAAGCAATGGGAATAACCAAAGCAACGTCACCACTTACCAACAAGTGAAATTGAAATGACATCAAATATTGATAGGCAGATGCGGGTCACTACCGAGAATTACTGACCGATGTGATTTCCTAACTTCACTAAATAGATTTTGTTAGTAATTTTTACACTCACTAGCGAAGGATGGAATAAAGCTAGTCAGTCCTTTTTAATATTATACCAGAAGATGTACATATCAAAGACTGTAAAGAGTATAAGTATATGTATATGCTATGCTCTTGACGAGCATAACATTTTGAGTCATTTCTGTATGTCCGTCTTACAACTCGTCGTTATTACTGTTAGCGATCAATTAACTAAAGCAACTGTCGAATTTAATTTTGACAGAAATATTTCATGGAGAGTTCCTATATTCGTAACCGAATATAGTCGTATTGTTATTATCATAAAATTGGTAACAAATTTTTGGGCATTATGGCTAATTTGAATTGGTTACGTCAGTATCAAAAAGTCAATATTCGAAGAAGCATTTGTCCTATACGTTTTGCCACGCGGTCGTTCAAGATTGCCGATAATAATGCTTGTTTTCCAATTACGCATATTATAAGGATCACGTAACCATATGTTACAAAGGTAAGATAACCATTATATAATGTTTGGAGGGGTAGTGTGTAGAAAGGGTGCCATAATTTAAACTTAAAGTTATGTCGTAGGAAAATCTTAAGTAATTCACAACTAAATGAATTAGAAAACGACTGTTTAAAGAATAATTAAATCTGAAAAGTACATAATATGCATAAATGAAATTAACCACGCAGAACATTTCTATGCCAATTATTAACCTTTGTTTGGATTTAAGCTAAACAGCTTAAAAATGAAAATTCATATTAAAGTGTCCATTACTAAGAGGCAGAGAAGAGTTCATCAATACCAGAAAAAAAAGAATGTACACATAAATTAACGCCACTCATAATATATGCTTCTATAAGCCACTCTATCTGCGGTATTGTTTTAAACTCGTGCCTTTGATTTTAAAAATAAAAAGCAAACAAACGATGACGAGATTAAAATGCCGGGACAACAAAATACCAAAATAATAAAAAAAAACGAATATAATACAATTCAACGTGCTATGCAAATTATTTGGTGCAAATTTTAATCGTTTAGACATATTACCAAAGCGTATATCCTTGCGTCTATTATATCCTGACCCTATGCCAGCATGCGAGGTTTTAGCACGTAATATACGCGGTTGAGCCATCCGTATAACGCGATGTAAGAGATTGCTAACGTACGACAATTTCACAGCGTTAACCCCATTCATATCGTGATCCTTGCTCGTATTAATTACGTTATATATCACATATTGTTCAGTTATTCCATTTCGTTTAGATGCTAGCTTAACATTACGGTATGTGTTGTTAAATGTATCATGATTTTTAGATTCATAATTAGTAGCTGCAATATGAGTTAGAATAGTAACGGTAAAGTGGTAAAGGAGTGATAGTAGCAATAATAGTATAGTAATCACAATAGTAGTGGGGTAATAGTAGTAGCAATAGTAAGAGTAGAGAACCAATTACTAATAGTATCTTGTAAACCAATATCCACATTGTGATTTTGAGAATTTGCTTCTCTTTTTTTTCTCTATTTTGCAATGTAAATTAAATTTAAAATTAATATTAAATTGTTCTTTAATTGAATACAAGGAATTTAAAAATAAGCAAAAATAATTGAACCTACTTTTTACGCGCAACCATGTGTAAGCTGATTTCTCGCCAGCTTCATTAACAGCCAAACATTGAAACATTGACGAGTCTTGTGGTGAGAGTTTTCTAATTTGCAAGGAATTGTCTTCACTAAGAGAATACCTATAAAAGAAAACAAAAAGTAATGATATTAATAATAACAACAATAATAATAATAATAATAATAATAATAATAATAATTAATACATAGAATTGCAATCGTTCGTCTTCGATCGTTTTTGTTCGTTTCATTTGTACTTACTTTTCATCGTTTGCATCTATGAGTTCACTGTTCTTGAACCAAGTAACATATGGCTGAGGCTCCCCAACTACATCACAAGGCAATGTTACTAATGCGCCCAATTCACCATAAGTCTCTTGGCGCATTGGCGTAAAAAATGATGGTGGTTCAAGAATTTCAAGTTTTGCTGATGAACTTATGACTTTATAACCACCGCTACGCAAACGCACCTGACATGTATACTCTCCGGAATGTGTTAAATTTACAGATAATAAAGCCAAAGAACGATTCCATGGATCATTAAGAGTATGAGCAATTTCCGCATTTTCAATTGGTATACCATCCTTAAGCCAAATAGTTTCCAATTCATGCAACGGGCGGGCATTCGCAATGCATTGCAATACAGCTACTTGTTCGCCTCGTCTCAATTTCATATTCTCCGGAAATATAATTATTTCCGGCGGCACCTCAACGTAAGGGTCTCCGGTAACGTTCAAGTATATAAAGGCACTGTTTTCCTCTTTACCCAATTGGGTATTTATGGCACGTGCACGATATGCTTTACGGTCAACTTCATCAGCGCTAAGTATTATCAATTGATTCGTTTTCGTAAAAGCATATTTAATATCATAATTAAGAGGACCCTCCTTAGTTTGCCACATTACTGAGGGTGCGGGCGCTGAGTCGATAGCAGGCATTTCGAATATGACCGGATGGCCAGAAGTAACTGTTAAACGGCCTTCAGAGTTATTATTGAAAATACCCATATCTAGAGAAGGAGAGAGAAAAATTGAAAAATTACATGCTTGTGTACGCGGAAAACTTGTGTGTACACGCATTGTTTATGAACGCCTACATATGTATATAGACATCTATAGATATGTACATAGGTACTGGATATATATATAACGTACACACAGGCAATAATTAAACATGAATACAGGAATTGTATGCAATCAATTAAAATGCAATATAAATGAACGCACAGAGAAGGAACGCAGGCATCGATTTATATAATAATAAACTGTGTTAACTGTGTTTAAGCGACTTATGCGTGTACTCTTTACTGCTATGAATATTTATGTATCGACATACAGAATTTTGTTTTCCACTTCTTAGCTTGTATTTCAGTTAAGTTTTCTTTTAAAGCCATTAAACTACGTTCCAATGACTGATATCACGTCAATTTTCATCGGTCACTATTTGGTTTCATTGGTTTGTCTGTAGTACATTTTCAAGTAGAAAACAAGACTTTTTCGTTGCGACCTTTGCCGATTCAAATTTATTGCAGATATATTTTAAGAATGCATTTTTAAAGCAATAAACACATTTTTACACACACACACACACATTTTGATCAAGTGAGATTCCTTCCCCATCGGCATTACATTATGCTTCACATATTACATAAACGCACTTATCCTTCGCAATATTAATAATATTATTGCATACTTTTAAACGTAAACACTGACTCACATTTTTCACAGTAATCCTGCCTGTGAATCCTGCCATTCATGTTTGGCAGTTGGTCTATGCTTTGACAGATTCTTACACAATAATAATAGAAACTTGAATTTCAAATCGTCGTCTATTTTAGATTAAAATATAATAATAAAATAATCCGCAGATTAACGTGTCTGGGCGTAGCATAATTGAAGGTGCCATTCTTGTAATTACATAAGAGGGGGGCTATTATTAAGTGCATAACAATAAGTTCCAATTTTCACGAGGTGTTTTCACGGTAACTGAGACTTTCGCTTCCAAATTGATTTTTAAAGATTTGTAAGATGGAGTCGCGCATTGAACAGGCAGCCAGATAGTGACAGATAAGCAATTAGATTATGCTATTTCCGTTAATCAAGAGTACAAGTAAATTACAAAAACTCCAATATATGCAATAGTATAGGTGTTGCATACGAATGACAAATCTAGTATGTATGTATTACGTAGTTGCATATATTTGGATGGGCAACTTAAACAGGCCAAATTTTTAAGGGACTGAAAATACCAGTGTACACAACGACTAAATGATGATTTCGATGATTTCGACCTTTCTCTACTAAAGTAACAGTTTCCCGTTTAAATTGAATGAATGAATTATTCAGGGTATGCCCACGCTGATCATGGAGCGCTAGAATTTGCATTTCCGGTACATTCATTACTTTTGTTGTTTGATTTGAAGAAATCTGTTGTCGCAGCCCACCAAACCACTTAGCAGCTTATGGTGGATGCTGCTCTATCATATCCCAGCTTTCGGTTTTGGTTTCAACTGTGCTTGTCAATGACAAAGAACGGCCTGGAAGACAAAAAAAGCTCGAAGACAATGATTTGTAAGACTTATTGGACGAAAACCGAGCTCAAACTCTAAAAGAACTTTCGAACAGTCAATGGTTAGCCCAAGAGAGCCATCCACATCGACGCCGAAACAAAATATTTATGATACTAAAATTTTGCTGCTCATATGGCTTGACCAACAAAGTGTAGTGAATTGCGATCTCCTGAAACCGAACAAAACTGTTACTGCAGATGTCCACCGACGTCACTTGAACAAATTGAACGATGTATTGCTGGAAAAAGGATGAGCAATAGTGCTTAACAGACACAATGTCATCCTTGTGCATGACAACGGTCGGCCATACGTTGCAGGAGTTGTCAAGCTCGAACTGGGAGATGATGCCGCATCCAGTGTACTCAGCAGATATAGCGCCTCCTAATTGCCATCTGTTCAGATCGATTCAGCATGTCTTGGCTGGCATGCGGTTTCGAAATGCCGATGAAGTGCGAAAATGGGTCGGTGATTGGATCGCTATCAAACCAATATTGTGCTTTCGACCCATCGCCAAGTTTTAGAAAATGATGGAAAATATTGTATTTAATGTATGTTGCACTAATGTTCCTCAATAGATGCCTTTCTCAAGTGAACAAATTATCAAAATACATGCAAGCATCTAATATATATAATAATTGTTTATTTATAAATGTTTACGATTTTGAAAATCGTGTAAAAAAACTCATGGTAAAAGTCAAAAGATAGTGTACAATATTGAAGATTGTGGTAAAGTTTTTTCTAAGAAGAGAAAAAGTCAATTTGAATGTTGCGTTCAACGCCTTTTGAAGCCTTGAAATCTTAAGAAGAAACTAAGTATTTCTCTGTGTCATAATTTTTTGTTAAAAAATTACTAAAAAAAATTCATTTTATAGGTCAACATAGTTAGTAAGTATAGTAGTGCTGGGACGAGCTTTCTAGCAGCAATATGGAAATCCCCGCCTTAGTTATATGAATCGTTGCAATCCTGACGATGCAGGTGAATATGGTGAACATGACTTCTCTTTTATTTCAAAAGTCAATGCTTTCTAAGGTTATCTGCGGTATTTTTCTCCGTCTTTAAAGCGTAATCACAAACTTCTTATATTGTTAAGTTATACTGTTGCTAACGTTATGAAATCCAATTCTGTATAAATAGATTGTGTGATAAATTTAAATAAATGACTTGTGATTACTTATGCATTAAGTACCTGAAGCAACTTGAGGAAGGAGTAGATGCACAGTTTTTCGAAAGCTATTCGAGTGCAATTTTTGCTTTTCTCTTTTCTCTTTTCTTTTTTCTTTTTTCTTTTTTTCTTCCCTTCTTTTTTTTTTAAGTTAGTTTTTAAAAAAAAGGCGACAAAGTAATGAATCCTCTTTGTCTGCAATTGTTGGTATGTGCATTTACATATACACATATAACTGCCGCACTCGATGGATCCGAAGTTTTTAATTAAGTATCACTTAATAAATGTCATGTATTTTTACTTCTACAAAATTCGTTTCTCCGAAATGAACGATTATTACACTTTCGTGTAAGTGCACTTGCCTTTATTATCTATCCTTTACGTACTTTATATATATAAAGTAAATATATATATATATATATATGTATACAGTGCAGCAATTATCTTCAATTGAACTGATCATTATGTATCAACTACGTACACAAGGAAAGAAGATCACAATAAGTAAATTTTTTTTCTTATTTCATTTCTAATAAAATTTCAATCCAGAAGCAATTTTGTCACTTTTGTTTTATTTTCAAAAAAAACTTAAAGAAAAAAAATGTTGCTCTAGTTTCCAAAGGTCAAGTAAGAGAATGGGGCGAATTCAGTTGAGAGATTCATCATTAGCTATAAAAAATTATTAATTATTATATGTGCTTTTGGTACGAATAGCTTGCGAGCTCAATGGGTCCCTCATAAGGTCATATCGTAAAAGATTATGTTTTTATGTTTTTGTTCTAACGCTTTCTGATTATTTAGTCATGAAACCCGCACAGCATATGCTTCAATAACGCTTACTACATTTATCAAAATTATGCAGTTTTTTTTTTTAATTCGGCCGGTTTCGACCGCGACGACCAGTTTCAATCCCCCAATGAGTGAACGAGTCTTGAAGGCTTTAGACAAGAATTTCAATCAGGATTTCTGGTTTTCAGCCGTAAAGAGAAGGATGGAAAAACTAGAATGTTGATGATGACTGTTCTCAGACAGCACCTTGATAGCTTTACATTATTAAATTTGTGCGGATGTATGTTATACCCAGAATGACTTAAGATAGATCCCCCATTTATTATATCGAAAATGATTTCGAATTAATTTAAATTTTTCGGCCCGATATCTGCCCATATGATTGTGTTCAAAACACAGATCACAATTTCTGAGATATTTTGATGAAATTTGGTACACTGGCTTGTTTCGGTCCATCTTTTATTATATCGATCGACTAAGAATCGTTTTGAATAGTTTCTCGGATCGTCTAATGCCGGTCCGTGTATTCGTTTGCCCAACTAAAGGAAGCAATTTTTGGAATATGGACGAGCTTTATTGGAAATGGATTGGATCGAACTATTTTTACGATCGTTTCCTATATCCCTATACACCTTCTTTTGAAACAGTTGCGAAACGTTTGCAATTTTATAAATGTTTCAACGAAGACCGCTGAATAATAGTATTTCGGTATACAAAGTTGATCTTAAAAATTTGTATCGGATGGGCCGGTGTTTTGAACACCTCCACATACAACCGTTCCTAGGCCAAATATACTGTTTTATGTAAAAATCGTCTAATTTTAATTATTTCGCAGTAACATTTGCAATGCAATTGTAGTTTGATATACCGAATGTGGATCATGTGGATTTAGTTTTTGTATACCACCGCGAGTGAGTTGTTATGAGAGGTATTCGTTTATATGACACTTATTTTTCGTATTTATCGGGAAAATTGGTGAAGAATAATAAGATATTTGATAAGAAAATAAAAAAGTTGGCCAGATTTGGACGACATCAATGCACGTTTTGGGCCTTCATCCATATAAAGCATCGCAGGGAAAGTACAGTTATACATGAGAACAATGTAGAATTTTTGGTATTCTCTCATAAAGACAAATAAAGAATTATGTCTGGCGAAGTGGTGTAAGATATTTCATGTTTTCATGTTTTCACATATATACATATATTTCCCTTAACTGCAAGCGACTTCAAGAAGACAGCTGAATATCCCACACGCACCTGTTTTCATTTAAATTTAATTCATTTATTTGGTAGCACTTGTGATACAGGATGTGTAAGATATATATCAGTGATCGTGCGAAGGGCTTGTGGATGGAACTAGGCAAACTAGGCAAATATTTTCAACAAAACGAATCGAATGTCGAATGAGTTCTCCGATATTGAGAGCTTAAGAAGCGTTTGGTCCACAAGAGGAAAGTAGCAACTACTGTATCAATCCTAATAAAAGAAATATCAAAATAGAGCCTAATAAAGTGTAACAAAGATGATCCTACCCAAACAGGTAAAGGAAGATTTGTGGTTGAAAGCGATATTGAAAGCAATCTAAGTCTTATATAATTTAAAGTATGTATAATAAGTTTATTTGTTAATATATTTATACTCGAACCGGAAGGATGCGCAACCATTCATTTTGTCAAAACGTCGTCAGCAAGAAGCTTGAAAGATCCTATAAAGTATATATGCTCTTGATCAGTACACCAATACCCCTTCGGCATGTCCCGTTGCAAAATTGCAGATACCGGGTTCGTATTTGCCGTAAGCATCAAAAATTCTTCTATGCCCGTCGATTATAGTACAACGTAAACTAAGCAGACATCTGTTTCCAAAAGCGAAAGAAAGAAAAAATGGATTTTTTGTTCTCTATTTAGTATTTTCACATATATCCCATGACCGAACTTGAAATGTCTGCACAAAAATGAAAAAAATCGGCCACATCCACACAAATGTTATAGAGTATCGAAATTTTATTCGCTTCAATTTTTTTTAAGATGAAACTAAGACGTGTGGAAAATTCGCCAGCAGCCGAATTTCTACGCTCTTACTTCTTTCATTTTTCTCTTTCTATGAAATTAATTTTTTATGTTGTGTTTTTCGTTTTTTTGCAAATTAATTGAAATAATATTTTTTATCGATCACCGAAAGATGCCGGGAAGCTTAAGAGCCGGCGAAAAATATGCATATGTTCGATCGGTACAAAATTCTTAATCTATCTATCTAGGCCTCCCACTGCACTGGCCTGTGCATCATTTACGCAATCTACGGAATTAGATGTTGTTATAGATAAGTGAATATTATTTAAATAAATTCTCTACAATTAGTAATACGTCCTCACACAATTGCGCAGAGCAATAAATTTTGCAGTAACTAACCTCTTGATTTTGAATGAATTCAACAAATTTTACTTACTTGCATCGCATTCGTTTTTTGCCTAATCAACTAACTAATCAACAAATTGACTTGTGTGACATGTGTATTACATATCTCTTCGGCGACTCTACCCATTTATATCCATCACAGAAGGATGATCAGAGACCCCACAAAGTATATATATTGTTGATCAGCATCAAATTCTAAATCGATTTAAGCATGTCCGTCTGTCCGCCCGTCTATATAATGCCTGCTGTAAACATTCTCCTGGCCACAAAAATTAGGTTATCGACTTCAAATTTGGCAAAAATATAGGGAGTTCTTGCACGCAGGTTGGGCTAAACCTTGCGAAGGACACGCCCACATCACGTAAGTTGAGAACATCTCTGTTTTTCAAGAAGAATGAAAAATTGGTTTTTTATTCATTACTCATAAACTACAGCAAATAAATGTACCAAAGTTTGAACGCCTATTCTATGAGTGGTGCTGTAGCGTTCGTGTTGCGCCTACGCCATATTATAGTATATCAAAATTTAATTGTTTTTCCAAGCTTCCAAAACCGCACAGAGTATATAAATTCTTAGCCAGTTTCAAATTTGGAGTGCACCTAAACATGTCCGTCTGTCCATCTGCCTATCTGCGCAACTGTGTAGTATTTGTGGCAAAAATTCTCCCGTTGGCGAAAATGAAGATATCGCCTACAAATTTGCAAAAGAATTTGAAAGGGACTTAAACTATTTAAGGACACGCCTACAACGTCTGCACGCGTATGTGAGAAAAATTTTTATTTGAAAAATAGGAAGAATGAGCCAGTCACGCCCACTTTATATTATAGAGCATGAAAATTTAGTTCTTTTACTTTTTTTTACTTTAGTCCCTTCTAGGATAAAGGTGATGGGTATAAAAACTTCGGTCACGACCGAATTTAACTTTCTTACTTGTTTAATTAAGAAAGGAAAAACCATGAAAAAATAAATTCTTTAACTTTGCCAGCTAGCCATCATTAATATTTAATAATAGCTGACGTTTTTAACGTGTATTGATAATATTTTTTCTTTTTCTTTTTGAAAAATGAAAATGTATACAACAAGACAAGCAAGCAACAGCAGCATAACAATCGTGAAAAATAAACGTTATACTTACAAGCAACGATAACATCAATTTTTTCGCTAAATATTGAACCGGCATCGTTCTTGGCAATGCATTTATAACTACCGGCATCCTCCCGTTGTGTATTCAGTATGCGCAGATATTGACTGGATGAAAAATCACCAATGGGTATACCATTTTTTAACCAACGGTATGTGGGTTGTGGATATCCTGTAAAAATAAAACAATAAGCAATAAATGAAAGAGATAAAAAATGAAAAGAACAGTGCAGTATATATAATGCAACATACAGTCCAACCAAGCATTTTGTTTGCACAATAAATAAGTGAGTAAATTAATATGTATGTGGAAGAAAGAAGGAAAGCAAGAAATTTAAAAAACGAAAAGAAATAATGAAAACAACAAAGACAACAACTGCAAAATGTCTATCAATTACATTTAAAGATACTTTTTTCTATTCATTTACACGCAGAAGATCTGGGGTTGAGGCGAAAGTTAGTTTGTGTGGCGGGACTACCTTTTAAAGAATGCTTCAAAGTATCGAGATTATTCTCTACTTTTTTTGTGTTTGAGTTGCAAATAGTAGCAGTATATAAAGATGTCAGTAATTTTTCTGTTTCTCTCATGCCTTTTACGGATACACCCCTAAGAGACTAAATGTATAAGTTATTTGTTAAGAAGAAACAGGGATTCTTTAAGCACCGACTTTCTTTCGCGTTATGTCTACTACGATCGTTTTAATGGTACATTTTCAGTCAGACCAAGTGATGAAAAAACTGTAATTTGTCTTTAAAAATCACATCCAGAAGATGACTTTTGAGGACATTAACTGCTTTATCTGGTGATGAAAAGCGCTGTCCGTGCAATGCACTCTTAATTTGCGGTTACAGAGGAAAAGTCATTGGGTGTTAAATTCGGGGAATAACCCGATTCGATTACGGGGAATAATTCGATTCTTTGAACGTTTAAACAGTCGGTTGTAGTGGATATCTTCATCAAATACTTCCGGCAAACAAATGGTTGTGTACTATTTTGAATGAATCGTTTTACTTTCTTCTAAAGGCACTATCGCTATATGATTGCAATTTCCGGAGAAACATGCACCATTTCTTTGAAGTACTTCGAAGACGCACAACTTTTGTTGGACTTATTTCATTTTGCAAATCTTTTCCATACAGCTGACTAGTGTTTTGCTTTCTGGCTCATGATTCGTCACCCGGTACGATCTTTATTACGTTTTTTGATGTCACTTCATTTCTTAACCATTTGCTTGCATCAACCAATCTGAGATGATACGATATCTTTCTAAAATTTTGCCAAATTATTTGTGGAATCGAAGGAGAAAAAAGTCTTTTGTGTGGCTGCAAATGGCAACTCTGGTTTTGTGAAGGCTATGACCAAATTTTAAACTTTTCAGTGGAAAGTTTAAATGGCGCCTGGTAACACTCAGTATTGGCAAGCAACATAAGCAATGTTATGATTCGTGTTCACATTTAAATTAAACAGTAGTATAAGTGAAAACAACAACAATAGAATATTTTCGGATTTATTAGTTCGGCATGATATCGCAATCTGTATAATAAATAGAAAGATGTTAATTAATATAAAGGTTAGTTTTATGAACGTAGTACAAGAAAGTCATGGAGGCCAAGCCTACTTCATCTCTGCGGTATATCAAATTGATATGAAAATTGTGATTATTGTGATTGCTCCTGTATAGAGATTATGTTTATTTTGAAACTTGGTGCGTGAGGATAAATTAAGGACATCAAGTATCAAGTTTCAGCTTTTTAGATAAATCTTTGTAACGTGATATGCACAGGGCAAAAAATGACAGGGATCGACGGATGATCCATTTCTCTATCAGATTCGTGTTCTATATCGGCGGTTAGATCTTTGATGTTACAAAAACAAAACGACACAAATTAGAGGTGAATCTCTTTTCGTTTGCCGGTAGTATTAGTTCTGAAAAGCAAAGCCTATGTGTATTTCAGATGATTCTAGTTGGACCGACATTCAAAAGAAAACTAAATTTGAATATCGCTACTTTTAAATGATAATTATTACATTAAGTCAAGGAGATGACAAGCAATCGTGCGCAGAAAGCGTTAATTAATTAGAAATCTTGAAACATTAACTGACTCGACCAACATGGAGTCCCTTTTTGAACTTCCTACATATATGTATTACTATCAATATATCTTATATATATGTATATATATGTATATATATATATATATATAAAGTATAACTTCTGCTCGCTACTGCGTTTCATTCGAATATATAGATAGATACAGGTATGATCAATGAATAGGGTGACTAATAAAGAAATCCACCTTTTTTCTGCTAAAATGAATTTTTTTTTCAACATGATCTTGTTTTATTTCGAGACAACGTACGCAACGAGTTTGCAATTTTTGAAGCGGTCCAAAATAGCCATTTGTTGCTTATTCGACGCTAAAAGCCGAACAGGTACTTGTCCCTTGACCTTTCCACATTGCTAATGATCGCTGCAGCAGCCACACATATTTACATATATACGTTCATGCGTACATACACACATATATAAATACATACAATTGTGTCAGCGTCGTTTCTTTTCCATTTTGTTATTCGACCAACTTACATAACACTAAATAATATGCGGATTTTCTCATTCTACACGCGATGAAGACTACGTTGTAGGTAACACTGGCATAAATTATACCGCTTATATTTCCGTCTCTGTTAGCTTCGACACACTTCCAGTAAATAAAATTCATCCTTTCGATTCTTACGTGATTCCGGCACGTGATTCCATATTTTATCCGACATAACGATCTTATGGTCAACAAATTTATATCATTTGATCTTATTGATTAAGCATACGCCCGGCTCACTGCTCACTGCTCACTGCTTTCTGAGCGTCACCCTGTTACATGAATAAAGAACATAACCTGAGTGATTGCTCATATTAAGAAAAAAAAAAACATTTTTCCTTGAAAAGATCACAATATTATTACTGTGCTCGACTCTGAGCGAACGCGAAGCCAATCTTACATAAAGTGCAAAATATTAGGCTGGGAGCTAGTTTAGGCATTTTTAATTTTGAATCCTTTCATATCATATCAAGGATTCTTTAAATGATTTACTTTTACTGGGGTTCGTAACTTCAATCCCAACTTACATTTATTCATTCACTCTCTAATCATTTTATGTTAAAAAACACATTTTCACACACGTTCATGTTTATCGAACCTTATGCCAAAAGACATGGCGTCTGGACTTCCACAAAATAATACGTAAGAATAACACGTATTTCATAGTGAAAAAACCAACTGATCAGGGCTATTTGCTTCCTAGAGCTGTCGACCGAATGGTAATTTTTACTGAACGTCGCGGCCATTGATATGCGATACTTTAATGCTTTCTTTCTATACGACATGACAAGCATCTCTCTGCTTGTGACTCATTTTAGCATTACTTGTGTTATTTATTGATCACGGTAATGCTAATAACACAGTCATGTGTATTGGACGTGCAAAGTGTTTTTTATATGCCTTTGGAACAATTTATTTGTCTTCGGCTTTGATTCTTTTCCTTTTTATTTAATAGTTCAGTTTTTTTTTCTTTCGCAAAATCCCATATAAACCAACAGCAACGACATCAACAATTTGCAATTAATAACATAAATCGCGTTTTATTGTTGCAAGAAATAATAAAAGAAAAACACACACACACAGGCACATAAACACGCAAAAGCTAAAACACAAAAATAAAAAAAAAAAAAACGATAAAAAAAACAAAAAAGAACAAAGGAAGCACAAAAAAACTCTTCGATGGCAATGCAATTGGCATCAATTTTTTTGAAAAAAAGGAAGAGACTAGCCATTGCTTTTGTTGGTCTATTGAAGTGCTTGCACACATCCCTACTACAATAATCGCCTCGATATTTGTGGCAAATATTTGATACGTTTATGCTCATGTCAAAGTATCTTTCAGTTGCGAACATGAAACAAATTGAAAAGGCTTTTGTGGAACCATTGCAAATGATTGCAATTTGTATTGGGCTTTAAAATTGTTTGGCATTATTAAGTGTTTTCTGTTCAAGCGCGTGCCCGCCCATATTCGCATTTCTGTGCCATTTTTGAATCTACAGATGTGTATATAAGATGGAATATAACAAATACTGACCACCGTTCGACTTGACTTAAAAGAACTTCTCTTTTTCGTTTGAAATTTGAAACGGATTGCAGACGAATCGTAGATACCCACTATTTGGAACATCTTTTGTGTGTTAATTATGCACATGTGAGTAAGTTTGGTTGCTACTATATCCATTTCTGTCGATAAAGGCATAATACTTACCGACCTGCCAGCCCACCTCTTTCTGACCATCACCGTGAAACTGATATAGGGTACATCTTCCAGATGATTGGTCACAATAATAATAAAAAAAAATAAAAGAACAAAATATCTCGACCTGGCAAAGTTATAGAAAGTCTTAATAAATACTCAAGTCCAACTTCGGATCAATATTTCTCTACGGATCGTCACTTGTTTATGAAAATCTCTTGAAATGAATGCTTTTTCAGTCTGATGCAAATCTTTTCCTTTTTCAAAGTTTTAGGTTTCGTGCAGTTCTCGATTTCTCTCATTCTGAATACACTGTAAAGGACATAAAAGCATTTTAAAATTGCATTGTTCTTTTATCAAATTGAATTTTTAACAAGAAAGAAAGTTAAATTCGGTCGGGACGGAATCTTTTATACCCATCACCGTTATCCTAAAAAAGACAAAAGAGGCAAAAGAACAAAATTTGCAGTGCTATAATAGGACGTGGGCGCAGCTGATTTCTTCCATTTTCAAAATAAAAGTTTTTGTCGTATAGGCAACATAGTGGGTGTTGTAAGCGTGTCTTTTGAAAAGTTTAGGTCAATTCCAAATTATTTTGCAAATTTGTAGGCGATATCTTCATTTTCGTCTAGCAGCAGAATGTTTACCACAAACATTATAAAGTTGCGCCAACAGACAGATGGACAGACGAATAGGCGAACATGTTCAGGTGTAGTCCAAATTTGAAACTGGCTAAGAATTTGCATTCTTTATGGGGTTTCTGAGGCTTGTTGCTGCGCGTTATAAAGGTATTGCATCGCCTGTAGCGTTCAAATTTTTATGCATTTATTTACTGTAGAAAAACAAAGGTGGTCTCAGTTTACGTGGTGCTATGGGCGTGTTCTTCGACTGATTTGTTTCATTTTCAATACCGTCCTGCGTGCAAGAACTTCCAATCTTTCTGCGATATTTGAAGTCGATAACCTAATTTTTGTGGCCAGGAGAATGTTTACAGCAGACATTGCACAGACGGACAGATGGACATGCTTAAATCGATCGAAATACAATTTGATGCTGATCAAGACCCCTCGTCCTTCGGTGATGGGTATAAAAACTTAACCTCAATAAGGAAAGCGCTATGATTACAAAGGAACACAACTACCTTTTGCTGTGTAGAATTGAATCTCAATTTCATTTTCCATTTCACCTGCACTCAGGTTGGTATTGAAAATGGGCCCACAGCACCACGTAAACTGAGAGCACTTCTGTTTTTCAAAAGGATTGGAAACGTGCTTTTTCGTGATTACTCATAAATTATAGCAAAAAATGCTCAAAAATTTGAACGCATATTCTGTGGGCGATGATGTAGCATCTGTGCATAAAAATGGAAAAAATTGACCACGCCTACCCAATATCATAGTGTATCAAACTTTAATTGTTTTTTCAATACCTTTATAACGCGCAGCAAGAAGCTTGAAAAACCCCATAAAGAATACAAATTCTTAGCCAGTTTCAAATTTGGACTGCATCTAAGCATGTCCGCCTATTCGTCTATCCATCTGTCTGTTGGCGCAACTTTATAGTATTTGTGGTAAACATTCTCCCGTTAGGCGAAAATGAAGATATCGCCTATAAATTTGCAAAATAATTTGGAATTAGTACCGAAGCTTTGCAAAGAACGCGCCTCCAACACCCACATGCCTACACAACATATTACTCTATATTATAGAGCATGAAAATTTACTTCTTTTACCTCTTTTATCTTTTTCAGGATAACGGTGATGGATAGAAAAGATTCGGTTCCGACCGAATTTAATTTTCTTGCTTGTCATTTACTTGAAATAAGTTAACAGGCGTTGATTCTTTATTAGAATTAGACATTTACGTTACGTTAGATGAATAGTATTGCATATATGAGTTTGCCAGGCCCACTGCGTTTTACGGACGATACTTTGGCAACGATGAGATCTGAAGGAGCGGTTCAGCAGGAATGCCGAGACCGATCTCGTATGCCGTCTTCTGCTTGTGAATGAATGTTAGGTGCTGCCTCCTCTGCAGCTTCCGATTGCTACAAAAACCTTTTTGCTTTCTATCGATACCTCTATATTACATTTAAATTGAAGGAGTTGTGTTAACAGAAGTTCTAGTTTCCTATTCATTCTCTTGAATAAGCTCTTGTTTTGTAATACGTTTTAAGGAGAGTTTTCCTGATTTTTATATTGTCTTTCTGCTAACTGACACGTACAGTACATATACGGACATTAAAGCTAACAATCTTCTTAAGCCTGCTGTCTGAGTCCTACGTTACTAAAACATTGCTTACAAGTTGCTATAGATCTATCTTAGCACAGGTTTCCGTTATTGGGTTAATTCGTAGCAGTGTTACATTGATTGTGCAGAGACTAGTGTAAGTACTGTTCGGATGTTCCAGTTGGATACTATCTCTATAGATGTGTGGCAGGGATTGCGACTATGTTTGTCTTGCTCAACGATAAGCAGTGAAAGCAGCAATGAAAGCAGTATTCAACATCATTTTTTAATTGATTTAAATTCGCCTGCGTGTCCGTCTTGTCTCTGTCCATCCGTTTTTGTGCTCAATTTAGATGAAATGTGGTACACATTGATGGGTTTTATCCCAAGGGCGCATTCTATCGTAAACAGATTGGAGCGCACAATTTTTACGATCACTCTATATATAATGTCCTGGTTTGAAAAATGAAATGTCGGTGTATGAAGAGAATTTGTAATTTTGAAAATTTTTTGACAAAAATCGCTGAATAATAGTGTCTCGTTGTATCAAATAAATACGAAAATTTGAACCGGATTAGTTGATTTTTCAATGGTATTAACTTTTATTGACTTTACTTGTAGAACAATAGAAAATTCCACACAATGAACTAATAAAATGCAGGAATGCTCAAAAAAATTCATAATTTGTCATGACACAAGTTGACAAAAGTATTAAGCTACGAGCTATCAGCTATCAGGAATTGTTTCCTATATTTACCAGATGGGGGTACTCCTCTTTCCCTAGAACGCGAAAAACTTCTTATATTATGTCAAGCAATATTTGAAGGATCCTAAAGATAATCGGCTCCTTTTTTTTAATATGAGCAATCACTCGGGGGATGTCCCCTGTATGTATAAAATGGCGATAGTCAGAAGGAATTTTAGAACAACAAAGAGATAGGGAGAGGTCGCAGCTTAGCTGGTATGCGTCCCATCGGTAGGTATTATGCCCTTATTAGGTGAGCACCAACTGCAATTACGGCAAAGTATGATTATCACATCGCACGGAGAATCGCTTGAACCCCCGAGCACCGACTTGGTAGTCGCGATTCTTATCTATTCGGCTGTGCAAAAGCCGTTAGAATTGGACTAAAGAATTTGAATGAGTTAAGGTGGAATGAGTTAAAAAGAATAGTTATGTTAAGCGCTCGCATGTGTTTTGATCAGCGACATCGATTAGTGAAAATCATAAAGTAATGCGTAGCACCACATAACCTTTAAATTCGTCCATTTTCACCTTTCTTTACATAAAATATCAGTTTTTCATTAAATATTATTGAGTTAATCTACTTTTGTTGTTTGACGTGAGAAAATCTGCTGCCGAAACCCATAAAACACTTCCAGAAGCTTATGGCGACGCTGCTCCATCATATTCCGATGGTCGGTTTTGGTTTCAACGGTTTAAAAGTGCTGATTCTGATGTCAATGACAAAGAACAGACTGCGGAACCAAAAAAGTTTGAAAACAGTTCATTGCAATACTTATTGGACGAACACCTAACTTAAACTCCCATAGAACTTTTGCACACCTTCATTGCTTGCCCGGCAAAAAAAGAAGAGCCTTCTGTGGCGCATTATGGCAATGAAAAGTGGGTCTATGACAACCGCAAGCACAAATGTCGTGGGTTAGTCCACGAGAGCCATCCATATGTACACCGAAGCGAAATATTCGGGGCCATAAAGATTTACTGTGCATATGTTGGGATCAGTAAGGTGTAGTGTATTACGAGATACTGAATCCGAATGAAACCGTTACTGCCGTTAACAAAGGCAAAGTGATCATCTTGCATGATAACGCAGGGCCACACGTTGCAATAATTGTCAAGAATATACTGTTGCAGCTCGAATGGGAAGTTATGGTACACCCAGCGTACTCAACGGACGTAGCGGTTTCTGAGTATCGCTTGTGCAGATCGATGCAGCATGGTTTGGCTGACACGCGGTTCAATGTCGTTCTCTTGACATGATATCACCATGTTATCCGATCGGTGAGAAAAAATTGTAGATAATAATCGAAAATATTTTGATCAATATATGTTGCATCGATCTTGCTCGATAAATACTTTTTTCAAGTGAAAAAATCATTGTATTGTGACGAAAATCCCACATTCAAGCCGATTTTCTAAGAAACAGAATTGTGAAGAAAGAGAAAACCAGCTATACATTCATGAGGCGTTGCCCGCGACCTGCAGCTCGAGAAAAGATTGCCAACAGTTGGCAGTAAATTTAGCGGCAAAATTGATTAAAAATATCGCAATAAAGTTAGGTTCTCGTAACTTACTTATAAAACGGTAGATAAGCAGAATATTTACGAGAAAGGTAAAAGGGAGTTGAGTCCGGACTTGAATAAAAACTAAAGTGTTGCATATTTTTACGGAAATCCCAAATCCAGTTCATTACAGCTACGTAATTTTCCTAAATAATAAAGTCCCTAAAAGAGTGAAAAACCAAATCCACATTCGCGGCGCGTCATGCAACTGCCGGCCGATGAAAACGATTAGCCGAAAGGCAGACAGGGAAAAACCAAGTGCACATTCGCAGGCGCGTCATGCAGCTGCAGGCCGATGGAAACGATTAGCGGAAAAGCAGACGGGGATTAAAAATAAAACCATGAATTTGGGTATAGTAAAATGCTTATAAAAAATGTATATAAGTAGAACACCTGCGGAAGACAGAGTTAGTAAAAAAAGAATAGTTGAGTTGAGCAGTCAAAAGTATTGCTAAAAATAAATTGTGAATAATCCTACATTTAAGGAATATAATAGAACTTTGAGGTGCATTTTCTTTCTTGATCAAAATATCCACGATCTAGTGATACGGACCGTATCGAGCAGCGGAAATTTGTAAGGATATATAAGTTTCCGTAAATAATTCGTGAATAGCTCTCCTAGGAATTGTAAATAAAAAGTTATACAATATACTTGTTATGTCCTTATGAGACTGCGTATAGCGTAGTGTTGGTATGTAGTGGCTATGTAACCAATCCGCCAAATGATTTGAGTTAAATGCACTTTTTATTATACCGATTAGTTCAGAATCGAAAGTTTCTGTGTTTTTTTTGTTCGACTTGTTGTGTGAAACTCACAAATTTACAAAGTATTTTTGATGAATCCGACCGGACTAACATGGAGACTGGACATATTTTGAATTACGAACCAGTCTTGTTGAAAAGGCATTAGATCAGAGGCGTCATTCTACGCATTAATAGGAGGGTTACTGTCAGTGTTTCTTGTAAAGTTTGATTTGTTCATACAATCATAACCTATTTGCAAGTGGAACTGACTGTTAATCTTATAACGCTTGACTATTGGTGATACGCGCATAATATATAGCGGATTGGAAGATAAAGCCAACAAAAATATTAAGTTGTGGGACAAAACTACGATTGAAAAATTCAGCGGTATTGCATTTTTTGTTGCAGAGAAGAAAGTGGAAAGCATTGTGCCTTGAAGTCAGATCTTTAGAATAACAATGATTGTCAAAGTGGTTATCAAAATAACGGGATCCATTCAGAGGTGAAGTGGTCGCTTACTTTCAATCACAAAATATATATTACAGATTCTAATGTTGAAAAAATGTTTCTATATTTGTTTATTACAATTATTTTATACCCAGCACTGTAAGATGGGGGTATACTCATTTTATTTTTTTCAATAATGTATGTAACATCCAAAAAGAAGCTTCAGAGGCTCTATAAAGTATATAGATTCTTCACTAGTGTGAAATGGTAAGTTGATTTAGCCGTGTCTGTCCGTCTGTGTATCTGTGTGATGTATGTTGTTGTCGCTTTCTTGGTCGCAAAAATGTAGGTATCGACTTCAAATTTGGTACAAATATTGGCAGGTTTGTATTGAACATGGACCAAATTGGTCGGAGCAGAATCGCGCAGCGGAGTGTAAACTGAGCGCAACTCAGTTTTTTTTAACAAAGATTTTTGTATTTTTGCTCGTTACTCGGAAATTATAAAAGTTAAAGTAAAGGTGCTCTCAATTCACGGTATTCTGTGAGCGTATATTTTTTACCGATTTGGGCCAGGTTCACTATCAGGTTGCGCAGTTAAATCAATCCAGAATTTTGGTACATAACCAGAAATATGTATACTTTACAGAGCCTATGAAGCTTTCTTTTTGTTTTTACAAACATTTTGACAAAATATTAAACCTAGATACACTGCAATCTTGACTAGAGGCAACCAGTTTTTTGTATTTTTGTAGGTACCAATGCATCGTTCACAGAATACAAGATCAAATTTTTGTAAAATTTTGATTTGGCCCATTTTCCCTATCGATTTGCATGCAAGAACCTTCAGTGTTTATGCCAAATTTGAAGCTGACAGCTTCTTCTTGCGACCGGCGAAATGGTAGCAACAGAATTACGTAGACCGGTAGGCGGGCATGCTTAAATTGATACCTTGCGGGGTCTCCAAAGCTTACTTCCCGGTTTTGCAAACGTTTTGATAAAATTAATACACTCAATTCTTGGTGGGTATAAGCACGAAAAGTATATTCGGTTATGACCGAATCTTTCGTATCCACCACATTTATCGTAAAATGCATTACGTAAAAAAAGACTAAGAAAAATTAAAACTAAATTTCGATACTCTGGCACGCGTGGCTGATTTTTCTCATTTATGTTGGGAAAATAATATGAAACTTTTAATTCTGTATCTACCGTAGCCTATGAGTAGTGAGCAAAAAACTCAAAAAGTACAATTGTTTACAGGTTACGTTAGACAAGTCCCTTGTCCCATTTGGGCCATTTTCAGTACCAGCCTGCGAGCAAGGACTTCCAATAATTTTGCCAAATTTTAAATCAAAAGCTTCACTTTTGGGTTCGGAACAGTGTTTACGACAGACGTTACGTAGGTGGATACTATCAAAATACTGATATTGATACTGATCAAAAATGCATATACTTTATGCAGGGAAATATATACGCATTTGCAGGATATTTAATGTTTGTCACAGCATAGATGTCTTCCGTTTGTTTAAGTTTCCGTTTTATCGAACAGAAAAGCAGGGACTGACTTCAACTATACAACACATACATTACACTTCATAGACAATGTATTGTTCATATCATAATTTATACGTATATATATATAGAAATTTTTTGATAGTTAGAAGGCAGTCATATGCCGGGTAAACTATTACACTCTAGTATTTTATTATAGTTTTTTGTGGGCTCATTCATCTGAACGGTTGTATTTACTCAAAGATTTAACGGTATGCCACGTTTAATGTTTCATTCGAAAGTCATCTCATGTGTAACTGACAATAATTGGTTTTTAAACTGAAATTTTTTTGCAAATTACTTCGATTTCAGGAGCATTCATTTCAATATTGATCATAGTATTGATATATATATATATAGATGGAATTCTATATAGGCTGCTCTAAAGTTTAGTTAAATCATTTCCACTTTCACGAAGATAATGGCGTAGCAATCCCACAATGCATTTTACCAGCATCTACTCCTACATCGATAGTCAAATTGTTGGCTGGCATGTCCATAATGCGTAAGCTCCTCCTTTAATACCAAATAGGTTTAAAGGATTTGACAGCACTATCGATGCAACAGGTGCCTAGTATCCGTGTCAGAGATTCGTAATGTTACTAGCAATTAGAAATCGCAAAAGTATATGAATTTGTTCGATCGAGCTGACGTTGAAATCGTGTGCGGCATAAGTATACCAATGGGATTATACAATGATTTAATAAACAAGTCACATGTCGTATGGACTAATGGTGGTTACAAAAAGTTACTTGCCTACCAAATACATGAATATGACCCAGAATGAGTATGCCATGGTATTTCAAGAAGAACTATCCTTTTAAATCAATCAATCAATAGACTCATTAAGGAGTCAGCATGGGCTGCCTACCCTCTTTTTGGGTCGATACCTTCTTATCACCAATAAAAAACAATTCGCTTCAAGATCTGCTTATGACAGGAGCTGCTGTAAATTTGAAAAATGTATTCTAACTATATGGAGGTTACTGGGTGTTAAGCTAGGTCCAGACAAGTCCACACGAATCAAATTTTTTCTTTATTTATACTTTTTATAAAATATGTTAAATATTATTAAAGGGTATCTGAAGTTCATCTTAGTCTGAATAGGGATTTATTTTATTTGCTTTGCCTTTTTCTTTTTTTCTTTGGTATAGAAGTTATTTCCCGCGTTATTGCCGGTTCGTCATACTAGTGCATTACGTCGGCACTATTACTATTGTTACAATCGTGTGTGTGCTTATGAATGTTTCATGGGACTCTGCTAAACAGCTAGGTATACCGAAAACGTTATTGTGCGTGTGTGTTTGTAATATTTTTAGTTAAAAGAAGGATATAACTCAACTATGGGTATGGATGCTAATCATAAACGAGTGAGAATGATGTTTATAACCAAAAGCACACAGTGACAAAAGCTCACCAGATACCCGATTATTTGTGTAAATCTGAATATATATATATGTATATATATATATATATATATATTTAGGTATTTGAAGTGTTGGTAGTTGGGTTTCCTTTTTGTTTTTTCAATTTCGATTGATAGCAATGCTATGATACATTGCTTTAGTTGAAGTTAACGAATACTGTCCTCTTTAACCTCCGCTCTGCCATCTACAGTTGATTAGCGTTGCTGTGCTGTGGTTTAGATAGACGTTATTTTTTACCTCAACTTTGAAACTAAATCTGAACGACAAGAGCATACACACATATCGTTAATAGCTTAGTAGTCATATACAACACTACAAATACCTACGCACAGACACTTCCAACAATCTGTTATTGTTTTATAGATTGTGTGACTTTTAGGGCTTTTTTTCTTTTTTATTGTTGTTTTTCCTTTTTTGTTCTCTCGATTATGCCGTTTGTCTGGTTGTCTGCCTTTAGCTTTTATTTAACATTTAGCTTAGTGTTTGACTTTGCGGCGGAGGCGGATATATGGTTACCACAAACTAAACTCATCATTCTCTATACATTTGAATATATATATATATATATATATATATGCATGTATATATTGTAAATCTCCAAGTGTGAATGTATGCGTTTCATGGAATAAGAGAATGTGCATGAAAATGATATTAGAGAATATTGAATGAAAATGAATGTCAAATATACACATCTATGTAATATTGCGGTTTGATGCATTTATTTATGTTATATGTATGTATGTATGTATGTATGTATTTATATATATTCGTATATATATGCGTGTATGCAATAGTATGCTTGCATAATTTTGCGTTAAGGAAATTGCCTGAGAGATGAACCATAGATAAATATGAGTTTAGAATAATAATAAAATCTCTTTAAACGAAATAAAGTAAATAACTGAGATATATTGAATCAGAAGGGAAAAGGAAAAACAAAGAAAAAGAAAAAGAAGAAACAAGGAGGTCAATGAAGAAGACGAAGTCAAAAACAAAGAAATAAAAAAAGGAACGGAAAATAATATATGAATAAGTACACACAAACGCACAAGTAACAACAAGAACAACATAGAGGACAAGATTTTATGGTTTTTCTTTTTTATTTTTGTTTTGTCTCCTTTTTTACATAACAACCAAAAACATCATCAGCATGAGGTTAATATACCATCTGTCATAGTTCTCCGAGGGGTTTAATAATGATTGAGGACATCATCAGACTTATAGTTCATTTTGTGTTCATATTCATTTGCATGTAATTTTAAAATACTTTCAAAATGCATTTCACAGCCCATTTTTGCTCTCTTATCTTTCTCCACGGCCGCACACACTCACACAATCATTCACTAGCAGCGTGCTATCTTGTATAATAGTCTATATATAGTCTATATATATATATATATATATATATATAAATGAACATATTTATATATATATGTATATATATATATATATATACATAAGATGTATATGTTCATACAAATATGTTCATTTTAACTTTATAAACTTTATGCACACATTATATCCGTGTACGTTAAAGTGTTTTTGTCCATGCATTCGTTCTCATGTAACACCTGAAGCAGATTGTATAGTAAGCCGTTTGCCTTCTACTTCAAACATTTAAAGTATTCGAGTATTCAAGTATAATATTCAAATTTTTGTGCGATAAATTTCATTGAAAACGGAAAAGAGAAGAGCATTATATTGTTGTATGCTTTCCTAACAGTAGCAGCAGCGGTAGCAGCAACAGCAGCACTAATAGCAGCAGCAACGTGTTAGCAATGGCAGCAGCTGTGGCAGAACTAGTAGTGTTTTCAGCACCAACAACAATAATAACGGCATTGGTTGCCGCTTAATGAAGATATGAATAATAAAAATTGTGATTTGTTAAACTCTGGCATCTGTATGCATCCACATGCTGTTCTACGGCACACGAAGGTATAAATGAGTGAATCCATGTATGTGTGAAAGAACAAATGAGTAAATGAATGCATGCAAGCTTGCTAAAATTCATTCGGTAAAATTTCATTTAATTTGGCTTCTGGTCGATAATTCCTTTCTGCAATTTTAATACTGTTTTACTCTTGCTAGCTTAGTTTAAGAACGTGTTGAAAATGTCGAATATATTTATACTAATGTACTCATCATTGGAACCCACAATTTGTTGTACCTTTGAAGCGATCTTAGTTATTTTAATGGAAATGTAAGATCCTTGCTACTATTGACGTTAAATTTATTTATTCAAATATATTAAGTAACTTCCACCACGCGCAAAACGATTCTATCAATAATAAATCTTCATTCATAGAAGATACAGGCATCCCTCGTATAACACAATATTTGTCAAGTACGGTTTCGATACAACATCGTACAAAATATTCGATTATTATAAGACGGTTTTTGGTAAAAACGATTTCAAAAAATCGAAAATATTTTTCGGCGGATTTTTAAATGCTTTTTGTTTTTATTTTTATACCCACCACTGTAAGATGCTTTTTTTCCATAATGTATGTGGCACCCAAGAGCAAGATTCGGAGACCCTATAAAGTATATATATTCTCGATCAGCGTGAAATGTTGAGTTGATTTAGCCATGTCTGTCTGTCTGTCTGTGTGTCTGTGTTATGTGTTGCTGGCACTCTTCTGCTCGCAAAACTAAAGATATCTGCTTCAAATTTGGTAGAAGCATTGGAAATGGACCAAATTGGTCAGAGCAGAAGCGCCCAGTGGACGGTAAACTGAACACAACTCAGTTTTTTTTAACCAAAATTTTTGGATTTTTACTCGTTACTCGGAAATTATAAAAGTGAAAAGGCTGAAATCTTCCACATTTGCTTTGCGAAGCACTCTACTCTTTACGTGCAAAAATGGAAAAAATCGGCCATGCCCACACAAAGTTGCAAATAATTAAATTTTATTTTTTCACTTCTTTGAGGTTTTACGCTAATTTATCATAGAGCAAACAAGAATGAATGCTTAAAATTGTTTTGTAATTTCCTCAAATGAAGATATAGTATGTGCCTAAAAATGGGTTAATTCTAAAATGAATACCATAGAGCCCGCGATTACTTTTTATCTTAATAACACCAGCGACATGGGTATCAAATAAAAGAACTTGGAGAGTAGAATGCGAAAAGCATGGTGGTGGGTATGCGAGATTCGGCTACCGCCAAATATAATATTCTACTTGTTATTTTCTAACTTTGGCAAGAACAAAAAAAAAAAAAAGAGTGATTAGTTATAATTTTTAATGAAAATTAATTTTGTGATCGTCGTTATTGTTTTTTCGAAAATATTTTCAATTTTTATTGAATTACACTATATGTGGTATAAGAGTAGATTAAGTTTATGCGGATGTATGCAACACCCAAATGAACTTTCTTATACCGCTCGATTGAGAATCGCTTCTGAATCTATGTAGACAACATAAATATACATATATGTAAGGTATAAATTTATTCTCGAGCACCATCAAATTCTGTATCAACGTCTGTACGTCTATTTGCACCTTTGTCTGCGGTGAAAATTCTCCCGGCCACGCAAAATAAAATATCGGCTTCAAATTTGATGGGCCATCTGCCAGAAATGTCGCCTCATTATAGTGAGTACAACTGATGGTATAAACTCGTTGAGAATCAGTGGGAAGTTACTTAGAATGTGCTTCATCAAAGCTATACATCATCTGCGAAAATATTTTGATTCCTTGGTTAAAAACAAATAACTGTCAGCTTCAACTAAAAAACTAAAAGACTAAGAAGAACGACAAGGCTTGTTGGACGATAAGCCACATTAAACATTTGAAGCAGATTCTGCCCGACTAACGGTAAGCTTTAAAAAAAATATATATTCCTTGAATGTCTTAATATTGGGTATGATGTATTGTGAGCTGTTTAAGGCAACAAAATCATCATTAGCCAAAGCTACCCACCGCAATTGACGTAATTGCATGAAAAAGAAATGCGCAATGTTCCAAAGGCCACGAGGTTGTGATTTTTCAAATTTTGAACGGCGGCTCCCTTTGGGAATACATGAAATTTTTGTAGCACTGAACTGCAATTTTTTATCCTCTTCACATCATATTGGATTCACACAGTCGATCACTTAATTTTCTCATTTAAATTTTCCATATTCGCTTAGTATCAGCTGAAATATTAATTTTTACAAAATTTTTGTCGACAAGTCATTCTGAATGGATTAACATAATAGAAAGCGAGCGTATCTCAAGTCGTGAAGTCCTTTTGGATGCGCTATAAGTCCATAGAATCTTACTTATATGTAATGCCATAATGAGGTGGCTTCGACACAACAATTACATACATAAACTTTTAAGTTAAGCAATCCGTGAAGATATTGAGGAATGAAATTTCGTTAAGCAGACTATAAGCCTCTAGGACGACTTGACAACTTAAATCAAACCATGTCACAGTATGAAAAATTTATTTGTATTAAAAGGACTAAAATATAAAGTCAAGTAAATAGTAGGTAATAAAATTAGTTCTGCTTAATGTAACCTACGTTTGCTCGATAGAAGTATGAAATATGTCTCAATGCAAAGCGCGTTAGCCATTCTTATCAGGGCCTAATACGTATCAGTGTGCACACATATTCGAGGGTACACTTACTTGGTTGTACATTCTATTTTAATCGTTCCTTAACCTTTAAGTACAAAAAACAAAGCGAAACAAATAAGAAACTTATGTTCAAAAATATGAAATTTCGGTACTCTATAATGCTGGCATCAAAGTGACATTTCTTTTTCTTTCATTTTCGGATCGTCAATATAATATATCCTACAATCATCGTTTTATATGTTACAGTTTATGAGTAATGAGGAAAAACTCTAAATTTTTTTGCTTCTGGAAATAGCGGTGTGCTTAGTCTTTGTTAAAACTGTACGCGTATAGTCGTAGGGCGACCGCATAACCTAGTAACTATTAGCTATTTCTTAAAAGGAACGAGTATTAATTCGTCGTACCCGAGCTCAATCATCATCGCAGCAGACCCTATGTTAGTTGGGTTCGTTGTGTGAGCGTTAGTGTAAAGAGAACCCAACCAGTCGAGCGAGCGCATAGGTTGTGGCCACTCTCTACCTCTTTCTTTTCACTCCTTTCAGAACATCAGCTAAATACATGTACAGCGATAGAGAGATTGATTATAAAAAAAAATGTTGATTGATTTAGCTTGTTTTCAATATCTATGCGTCCGTAAGAACTTTCAATTTGTCTCCAAATTTTCACTAACGTTGAAGCCGACATTTTGATTATTGCGATTGAGAGAATTTTCACCGTAGACAAACAAACAGACGTACGGACGGACAGGCACGTCTAGGTTGGTTCAGACTTCAATACTCAAGGTCTAGAATATAATATACTATATATATTTAATACTTTACGCGATCTTTGAAGTTTCCTTCTGGCTCGTTGTAAACCTTTCGGCAGGATGATTATGTTCGAAACATTGATGGTGAGCAGTAAAATGCCAAATAATTTTAAAAGATAAAAACTTTTTAATAATGTTTACAGAACTCGAAGAAACATGAGATAAAATATATATAGTAAAATATTATTACACAAAAGTATGGGAGAAAAGGGGGTTTTTTTGCTTACTTTCACATTATGACTCAATATAAGAAAGCATGTGCGTTGAACACATAAGCTATAGAGTACGTATGCATATGCGTAAGAGTGTTTATATGGGGATATAATATGACAAACCGAATGTTTGACAGACAATCTTACCTCTATAAATTTATTTACAAGAGCATATTACTACACTTAGATTATAGTGACTAGAGGATGAAAACGGAAAAGAATGTTATTCTTAAAATGCACTCATGTCAATATCCATTTCAAGAGTTCTTACGCTTCTTACGACAGCGTATCTTTATAGTTATGTGCGAACTGTGCCAGCCATTTTAATATTCTTAAGAGTTACTTATCATACATATACAGTTTAAATATCATTAATATGTTTTATGCTTTAGTGTAAGATTTTACAACTAAAGGTAGCACTTTATATGATACAATTTATGGCATGTTTGTTGTCTAAGTTTAAAAGAGCGGCGCGCATTATGGTTGCTATATGCGTCGAACTTGCATGCGAAATGCCCTTTATGCAAGGAGTAATGTGGGTTATATAAGAATATATAGGAATAATAAACTAACCACAAACGGAGCCGCTTACAAACTTGTTAAGAGTAGGAGAAGAAAAGAGAGTAAAAAGAGTATTTGCTAACAAATTTTCCGTTTATAGTAAAATAAAATAAAGTAAAGACGTACAACTGCAAACTGTTGAGTTTTCTACACTTTCGAAAGAGCAAGTTTCCTAAGCTTCCTATATTCTTATTTTGTTTTTTTGTTTTAGTTTTTAATACGCCGTTGAAGGGTCTTTTTTCAGCTTGTATAGACGTTTTATATTTATATGCGAAAACTTCTTCCCGTGTGTCATATGAGCAGAAAAATAATACAAAATTACATGATATATATAGTTGTTGTACTTATTGTTGTTATCGTTGTTGTTGGTATTGTCGAGAAACATTTCGAAGAAAGTCAAATAATGTAAAAGGAACTTTTGTGGTATTATAAGTATTGCTTTCTCTTTTATTCTCTCTCTCTCTCTCTCTCTCTCTCTCTATCACTCTCTGCCACCCGTTCTCTTTCGTTAGTTCTTTATAGTGAAGTTCGCATCCGCACTCAACATAAAAATAGCGCAAATAGAACGTGAAACGTGGTAACAATTTCAAGTAAATAGTCAGTTAAACTGAATATAAAAAAGAAGTAACAAAAAAGTAAAAACTAAAAACTTGGGAATTAAAGTTAAGAGTGTGTATTGAATTGAAAACTAAAGATAGATGTCTCTTGGATGCCCATGCAGTGTTTTATGTTGTAGTCCTCGGCTTGCCATGAAGTTTATTGAAGTTCTAATAAGTCGCCATACTGTCGGGAGAATTGCAACGACTTACTGGTGTGTAACCTTTACTTTTCAATTATTTCATTTCTTTGCCTCATATATATTCAAGAATAAAAAATTGGCATTTATAAATAACTGGAATACTGCTCAGTTCCCTCTTTCTTTCCGTAGCGTACAAGTACAAGAATGAAGGCAAGGGAATAAATGAAAAAACGAAAAAAAAGCAGACAATTTAAACGTAATCCAATCAAATGATAAAAGAAAATGTTTAGAAAAACAAACCCATAAAAATTTATAAAAACTATTACCGGATATTGTCTCTTCCATGCATCCTGCTCTAACAACACAATAGAAATTTTTTACATGCTCACATTAGAAATTACAGTTGATGACAAATAACAGTGTGTTCATTCAGTGTGCAGCTAACCCCCAAAAGGCGTATATTCATTTTGTCTTTACTTGAAGTAACCAAGGTAGCCAGCTATATTTATTTATAAGAATTTTCTCTCTCTGTTCAGCCTTTTATTGGAGTCAAAATCATATTTGTGAGAAGTCAAGCTTTCTCTTATAAAAGTGAAGTTGAATATTGGCTTTCCCGAGATTAATCGGGAGAGTAAGGCATCGAAATAATTAACATTTTTGGTTTTATTTCTCTATTTTGCCTATTTTCCACTTTCACTAGAACTTACTGTCGTTCATAAATCATTTAAAAAATAAAAGAAACTAGAAAAACGCGAATTTAGTCATCAAAATATCGAAAATATAACTTTTACAATGACGATACTCCGGTCTGTAGGGAACAATCAATTTGATAGCAAATATGAAAAAGTTGTTATCAGGAGCTAAGTATACATTCATACATCTGTTCCGTCTTGAAAGCTGCTGCGCACATTTTGTTTCGTATTTTTCATCAATCACCCAGTTCCTCTTCTCTAAAGCGAGAAGAGGAACTCTATTTGAAAAGCGCTGCACTTCCCGTTACGTGTGTTAAGTTACGCGCCTTCTCTGTGCTTGATATCCGTCAAGTCTAACTGTTTAAATAAATTTAAAAAGAAAAGAAAAACTATTTTGTAATAAGTGGTGAGTGTTAACTTATTCGGCTTAAACCAATAATAAGACACTTTCATTATTTTAAATCAAAAACTATATGAAAGAAGAAGAAATTTCATTAAAATAACTACATTTTCCCGCCATTAGCTTTTATATTACTTGCGCTACTTGCGTATGCTGATTTCAATTGCTGCCAGCAATCGTATCTGTGACTTTATTACACGATCCTTCTATTTGAATATCTGCATACGAAAACGTGCGGTTACCCAAGAGATTGCGAACGATTATGGTACTGTTTTTTCAGTTAATTACTTACTGACAGTTATCGCTTTATTATAGAAACTATACACAATAAGCTTTAGTGATTTAACTCTGAAGTCAACGTGAAAAGAAAACTAACTTCGGTCGTTACGATATCTTTTTTTATAATTTGCTTCCACAAAGGCAAAGGAAGTTAATATGAATAAAAACCTTGTAAGCTCTGCAAAAATACCCATACAAGCGTTGGCGAAACTTCATACTAAAGAATTTTGATTTCGCTAAGAGAAAACTATTAAGGTTGATGACCACATAATTGAGACATTAATCATATTGAATATGCGGAGTTTTACAAGGACGAATTTGGCGATTGAAAAAAACCCATAACTTGAAAATTTACAAACATCGAACAAGCAACTAAGTTAAGGACGTAAGCCAATGTTGTGTTGTTTTTCGCAAACTAGTTGCTTCCAACCTAACTTGTACTACAGAGATATTAATGTTCTATTATACAAGGTACAATTTTTATTGTAAATTGCTTTTCTATATGTTTCTTCGAAAAAAAAAAATTATTTTGGAGTAATAATCGTTGCCACCAATATTTCCACAAATTGCCGTTCATTTAATAGTCTCGGCTCCACATGGCTTCTCATTAAGAAGATTACTGAATGTGCCACTGAGAAGTTTATTACGTTCGTTTACCCGCGTTAAACGGGTAAGTATGGGCCTATGTTGGAAAGGAAATATAACGGGAATTCTTACTTTAAAAAGAAGGCAATTGACAAAACTGTCATTAAGATCCGAAATAAGTTTCATGTAAGAATGTCAGTCAGTGTGGTAATCTATAAATTAGATCTTCTGGTCCGGTCTAGTTGTCGAAGGCGACATCGAACTCTCTTTAACACGTTTTATTGGCTTAAGGCGAAGGTAAGAATCGGTTTACAGCTTTCGATATCGATTACGAGAGTCCATCCTAATTTTCAATTTCTGTCGACATCGAATGCAATATTATTATTGGCTTGGGTATTCTCAAAGGAAAAATATTCTAGTCGTGCAAGCTGGGATATTAAATACCCAAACCCAATTTGTCTAATATAATTGGTGGAATTTTAAGATATTAGGTTATTTTTCGTAAGAGCGTTTATTTGGTAGGCGGCTCAAAAACTGGGTTCATCCGACCTAAACCTTTTACCATGACATCTATTTTATATGACAAAAATATTTTTAATACCCTACACCTTACACACTCGTGGTACAGGTCGTATTAAGTTAGTAGAAGGGCTTAAGATAGACCCACTTTTTATTACGCCGGTCTATTCAGGATCGTAATCTGAATTGATCTAAGCCTGTCTATCTGTCTCTCCATGTAAATTTGTGTTCAAGGTACAGGTCGCAATTCTTGAGATACTTTGATAGAATTTGGTACAGAGACATGAAACGTCACTATCGAAAATGATTCGGATCGATCCATTTTTTCGACTACCCACTATGCTGAAAAGTCGTTATATGGAGAAAAAATTATAATTTTCAAAATTTCTCGGCTAAACTGGCTAGGCAGTAGTATTTCGGCATTTTAAATTGGTATGAAAACTCCGGACCGGCTGGGGCAGTTTTTGAACACCCTCTCATATAACGAAAACTGAAGTTTAAGCGACAAAAGAGTATAATTTTCAATGCTTTATGATGAAAAAATTTGAACTATCACATCCTTGTTTTTTTTCGATCGTAACCTAATAAGGATTTCCATGAAAATTGATCCTTTGTAGAGCAAAAAAGTCGAAGTTTGAAGATGTGTTGATCCGTAATAGCAATTTCAGTTAATGTGTGAAATTGATCCATAATAGTAATTTCATACAAAAATGAACTCTACAAATTTGGACCATCTGCGTCTATTATTATATCCTGCTCTATGTAAGGATTAAATTTGTATTACTGCGCTGGCTGCGCTTTGGGCCCGCTTCCCCCGTAAATACGCACTTGAAAAATATGCCTTCATATAGAAACGAGATATAGTTGTTGTGTTCTATAATAAAAATAAGAATTGTGTTCGACAATGAGGTGTAGGATATTTAATGGTGGGCTATTATGCCCGACTATAATGTTCCTACTTGTTTTATAATAATTTTATTGGTTCAAAGAAGTACCATCAAAATCATATCCGATCTGAATTTAGGTAATCAAGTAGAATAAATGCATACCACCGGCATTAGTTATTTAATGACATCTGTTGATAAATTAGGTTTCAGTCGAATTTTTACTTTGTTATTCTTTCTGCTTTACTGCCATACCATATAAAGCTGAAAATGGAATTTTTTTAGTTTCTTTTCGGTTGAAGTGTAAACTCTTAGTGACCGATTATCTTGCTTAACGTTAAGTAAACGCATGTGCGAATAAGTTTTAATACCATGTAGAATAAACAACGTCGAAGTGCTAAACTAACGCTGACTTTATACTTCAGGGCATAAATGTTATTTTTGATTAAAATCTAACATCCACAAAAACAATATTTTTACTTTCATTTTGCAAAATATTTTTTATGAACATTTATTTCTATTGAAACCATTTGCTCGTATTAAATACGTAATATGTTAAGTAGAACGTTATCACAATTGAATAAACACAAGTGTAACTTCAATAAATATTTACGCACAACGGTGGCTAGGTAGTGAAAGGATTCTATTTATGAATATTAATGAATTCTTGTCGTTTTGATTTCTCAGCTGAACTCGGCTTAGGCTACCGTCAGATTAGTGATAAGTAGTTTTTATATTCTAAACGGGTTGTTGGGGATAATAAACGGTATTAAGTTTGTGCGAATGTGTATGAAATGCAGAAGAGTTGAATATGGACCCTGTTTTCTGAAGCGATTTAAGTTTGAGTATTCTATCTTAACCTTGTCGACGCCTTTTCGTGTTCAAACGATAGTTGGCAATGCTTGAGACATTTTGTCGAAACTTGGTACACGATTGCATATACACTAGATAAACTCACGTAAGTGTTCTTACGAGAAGTAAGTCAATTTTTAAATTTAAATTTATTTTATTTTTTAAAGAGCAATTTGATAGAAAAATTAATTCTCATAAGTTTGCACCAAATTTTTAAACAAAAGATGATTTAATTATAGGCTTTTCTTAAAACTGTTCTTTTCTCAAGTCTTATAGAATACATACAAAAATTATATTGGTCTCGTTAAGTAAAGTTTCACAGCCTTGTCAACAAACATTACACGTTTTATTGGAAATTTTAAGGTAAAACTATTCCGTCATTAACTTAGTTTTTACTTTTTAGTACGCAATACACGAATATGTACGAATCAATGCAACAATTGTTTTAACAAAAAATATTTTTAATTATGGACATACAATTTATTTGAAGAATGGAAGAATGTTTCTAAATAATCTAAATAATTTGAAAACAGTCACTTATTATTAAGTATTGTGAGCCGACTGGTTATTGAAAATACAGTAAAAATCCAAATCCAAAATCCAAAGTCCAAATTTTTTGGACACTATTCGCAAATATACCAAGTTCGAGGTCTCTATCACAATTTTGGCGAACGCGAGCAAATCAAGAATGACGACAGACGGACAGATATCGACAAATTGATTGCGAATATCGCTTACCTCCTTCCTCCGATAATAGAGTTAAAATTTTCTAAATATTTCCAATCGTATGAGCTTAGCAGCTAGCTAGAAGGATTGCATTCAAGCCCTCTCTGGCATGGGAATTATTCTTATCAGGTTCCAAGTTATTAAATATTCCACTCAGCTTTTCATTTGTTTTAAACCGTTTAGCGTATTCACGGGCGATCTTTACCTATTTCTTTAAAAAGTATGCATAAAAGTAGAGTTTTTTTTGAAGTTTTCAAGTTCGAATCGGCAAGGACCGACGGACATACAAACTCGGTTTGAAGTTTCACGAAATAAGTAAATCTAGTTTAGGTTAAGCAATCGATTCTAAATATGAATAGGCGCTAATGAACGGATTAGCATGCTATGAAAAGTAGAAAATGTATTTATTGCTAATTAGGTATTAATTGATGGGGATTTAATTACACAGTAAACAATATAATACGGTACAAACGCTTATGTATATATGCGAACTAAGAGAAATTGATTTGTCATAATGTAACATTATTCAACGGTAATGGTAATGCTGTAACGTAAATAAATTGTGTGAAATAACTTAACTTATTTCAATTAATGTCTGTCGTCGCAACGGTTGATAGGTAAGGTGTTAACTTGTTTCAGTATAAATCAGGCACGAAAGCCCTTAAGCTCTTTAATACACAAATACATATTTGGTCGATAATGATAATTTTCAGTTGATGGCGAAATATAGTCCGCGTATAAAAGCTTTAAAAAAAATGCTTAAAATATTCTATATCCGATATATGTACTTGTTCAAGAGATCAATCGAAAAATCTTCGGGTCTTATAGAAATTCACGGCAATTGATTGTGTAAGACAGCCTATATAGGTACAATTAGAAATGTGAGTATTTTCTAAGAGCGTCTTATATAGAAGAGAAAAGTCCGATCGTAATCGAAAAAAACGTTCGAAAGAGTTACGACACAAAATATTGGCAATAGACTAGATGTAGCCGAATCCCCGAAGTACTAGTTTATTAGGGACCGTTCAATCGATAATAGCGCTTGAATTTGTTGAACCAGAAACGTGTAACGCCCATCATCATAATGTTAGAAATTTAGTTTACCCACTAGATTATTATCTATGCAGGACTCCGCAATATTATACTTCTTAAGTCCGAATATATGAATTACGTTTCATAAAAAGTCTACGACTAAACGTTGTATTCTTATTTGTAAGGAAGAACGATAGCGCGCATGCAGTTCTTTAAATTTCGCAAACACTCAACCATTTCGTGTTACAGATAAATTAAAGAATTTCGATTAAGAAATTTGTTAAATCGCACGAAGAAAGATTTAAAGCAACGCAACTGTACCAGGTATAGAAATGATCCCTTATCGGTTTCTCTGGGAAGCAATGTTACTTTGCCTATGACCTTTTTTTTCTTGTGGAGGTGAATGAAAGGTGCACTTGTATGAGAAAAAAGAATAAAATAAGAGCGGAGTGAGCCTAAAAAAATATTCTCGTGCTAGTTGGCGTTAATCCAGACGATGGATTCAAAAAAAAAAAAAAAAGAAGAAAACCTTCATTCTTATATCCTTCTATCTAAGGCATTTTGAAACCATCTTCACACTCCACGAATTTCATGATCGTTTGAAGGATTACAATAATACAGATATAATTTCGGGCATATATGTTTTTAAAGAAATTAGTTTCTTAGTTATATCCGATGTTTTTGCTTCAAACAAGACAACTTTCCGCTTCACTTTCATACTTGTGATGACTTTTTTTTTATAGTATTTTCAAGACAGTTTGTGATTAAAGACGCGCCATATATTTTATATGCATATATACTTTTCATATATGAGTATTATTTAATTTTAATTAAGTTTGTTTGGAACGGAATACGCGTTTCTTGCATCTGCATTCTCCTTTAGGTCTTCTCTTCCCTATTTCGTTTTGAAGTACGTACTTTCTTAACACAAAAAAGGAGAAACTTAAAAAACTCTATTAAAGGCTTAAAGTTTTATTCAGTGACTGAAAATTGCTTTATTAATATTCCATTTGTGCTCAAGTGGCGACCTTTCAAAATGATTCGTTCGCTTTCATATTTACTGCAACTACTTACTACAAGTGCTATAATTAGAAAAAAGATATCTTTTAAAATAAGAAATAGAAACGTAATTGAAAAAGAAAATGTTTTAAATCATCTTAGAGAAACATGCTGACAAACTCACATATATGAATGAGCGTAGATTGGGCGCTTCACGAGACATATCGAAGGCTTCTATTTCTGTATATTTATTGCGTAAAAACTGTAACGAGATGTGGTTACTTTCTTCTTGCAAAGCGCTAATGTATTCCTATCAGGAATGTTGTACTAGGTCGGGCCACTTTTTTGATCACTTTCCATAAAATATGTTATCGTGAAAATGTCATTATGATTGTCAAAAAGATTTATAATTTCGGAAGGTTTCTCGACAAAAATCGCTGGGCGATAGTAATTCGTCATCTTAAATAAATGTGCGTCGGATAGGGTAATTTTTTGAACATCTTGCCATATAAACTGTGCTACAATCCTTCCTTTTCTTATCGTAAACCCGTCCAACTTTTACTCATAAGAGCAGTTTGACATAAACATTAATTCATACTAAACTTGAACTACATAGGACTATTATTTGAACTCCACCCGGTATAACGGTTTTTATGTTGAAGAATAATAAGGTCTTTCAAGGTCACTTCTTGGAATGTAGGCTTTCACATGGCAACAAGATATGATTTCCTTGAGGTATTTTATCGCGAAAGTCAAAAGAAAGTCAAAATTGTATTGCCCGAAGTTCTGTAGGGCATTTAATGAAGGCTCTTGGCCGCTGTAATGGTTTTACTGTGCTTACATCACGAGAACTTGAATTTGCTTAAAATTACGTAAATTCCCGAAATGAGTGTAAATGCACTATTAGATTAAATCGATTCGCGGTTTGGTATAACAAATATTTATTTTTATTCTTTATATGAGCTCTTTGTATGGCTCTAGGTGATTTTCGTTAACACCACTTTTTTCACTTTTTTTAAGAACGTACCTTCCGGGTAAATTAAAAGTGGAGTGGATGTTTATTTTTTAATTAAATGCAAAATAGATATGTTGTGTGTAAATGTAACATAACACAAATATATCTCAATAAAGTCAATTTTTGTATGTATACAAAAGTGTACACGTGTTGTTTTTACCATAAAAATTGATTATTGGTATTGTTGAAGGAAAGTCAGTGCCAAATACGCAGAAATAACATTTGTTGTAATATTGATAAAAAAAAAAAAAACCCATGCACACGCATATACTCACACAAACAGCAACAATAACATATGTTAATGTTTATTAAAATTATGTAGGACTTATGGCGAAGTGTGGATATCCATCACTCAGTTTATTTTATTTATATATTTTTTTATTTTTTTTACTCAACGTCAATAAACAATAGTTAAATTTCAACATTAATGCATAAATTTTAAAATTTCGACCCTTAATGCTTAGCGTTTTGCGAATGACATTGAATTCAAAGAGACGGATGAATGGACAGACAAATGAACATGTCTGCCTTTACGATATAAATACGATATAAATATTCATTCAATTAATTATATATCACACGCGGAGGTCAACTATTGAGGATCAAATAGCATTATTAGGGTCATTACAATTTACGCTGTCAAATATTCTCCATGGAATTTTTTGCGCACAATTTTGATCATTCTACAAACGATATAAAAAATTTATTACACTCACCATCAATGGATGTGTGGTTCTGGAGGGCATCATTATATTGTTTTTCCACAAATGTTTCCGTTACAGTTAACAAGGGTTATAATCACATGAATTACATGAATATATATATGTGTATATATATAATTAAATATTGTTTCATGTATGGCTATTTTTGTCATTACATTCAAGTATAACAATAAATACACACATGCACGCACGCACGCTCAAAATTTTATACGCAACCATTAACAGATACTCATACGCATACGCATACGCATACGCATATGCACACGCATACACAACACGCACACACAAACATATCGTGCACACACTGCCCACGCAATTGTATGCATATTACACATCAGCCATTTGTCGTGACAACTGATAATAAGATTTTATAATAAAATTGATTGTTTGTAATACAATTGTTCGTGTTTATGATTGAGTATTCGAATTAACATGGATATAATACTGGTGTATTGTACTGATGACGGTATCATCAAAAATATTGTAAATATTTAATTTAATCATAAGATTTGCTTGTCTTAAGCAAATTAAATCATATTCGCGAAATTTTGATAAGCATTAGCATCAGCCGAATACCTTACAAATGCAAAATATCTTGTGAAATGTTGACGGATTGGTGCTTTTAGTGCTTATAACTTACCCTTGCGTCATAACTTGATTTCAAGATCTTCTCGAGGATGAAAGGGAAAGTCTTTTGATCTATAGTACACATATTTGCCGGAAATTTATGCCCATTTTTACTTTGAAGTTGTAACTGGTCCTAGTAAACGTTTGCACTGAATTTCACAGCAATATTTTTAACTGCTTGCGGTCGTACACGCTCATTTTGAAAGATAGAAGCCGTGAGCCAATAACGGATAATCAGAACCGTTTACATGGTTATCTTTCTCAAGTAGAAGGTTTTTCGTACGAGTGTCGCCTCATTTAGTTTCGTTGAATGCCTTTTAAGGTTATGTCGAATATCTATTCTAATTGCACAGTTACTTGGGAGAGAAACTTATCAAAGTCTTTAGTGGAATGGAAGAATAAGGCGGGGCTTCAAACAGATTTGTGGCTGCGCAATCGACATAAACACCGTGTTATTTAAAAGCAAATTCAGTAAGAAACAGTGTTAAAAGAAAACTTTGGTGCCAAAATCGTTACTCATTGTGTGTGGGATCACACACATATGGGCCTATGCTATTTTAAGTATCACACGTCTTGTAGAATTAAATTAAGATTAATTGTGAACGTGACAGCAGTGCTAGCTGACTGACCAGGCAGGAATAGAGCGACTTTTCTTATTCAAAGCTAAAGGAAGACTGTGAGGGAAATCAACGATGGAATTCTTGCCGTGAATATGGTCAACTAAAAGAAATAAGTTGTCAAAGTATTAACAAAACGATAAACGTTTACTTTGCGGAATTATGAAAAGTCACTGACAGATCAAGTTTAAAAATTTTAAAATAAGTAAAAGTGGAATCATGTTGTTTTGTAATTACAATAAAGTAGGACTGATAACATAAATGCAAATATCGATGAGCATGTTATTCGCACGGAGTCGACAAAATAATAAAATTATAAAAGACGGAGGGGCGAGAACATAACTTGGAAGGATAGTTCAACCGACCAGCATTTTCAACGGTTGCTCAACAAATAGAAATGGTCTTGGGAGGAACTTCTGGGTCGTCGCAAGGCGTGTTCCAGGCCTATAAAAATCTTACAGATTAAAAAGTTATAATTCGTATACTGTAAGTAACTTGAATCATCTGCCGATACTTGTGAGCCTTTCTCTTGTGGGTCCACGCAAGAAGGAAAAGACTGTTTCCTAGACTAAGGGCAAATATGAATGAGTACATATATAGATACGATACGAGTATAAACGGATTGACCTTTAGAAAGAAAGAAGTCGGCAAAGGCGGGATAGGGTGTGGCTGCAGTATGCGAGTTATACCCTTACCGATTGAGCATCTACTATAGCCATTAATCCACGCTAGTCGTAATTAAAGGGTGTTGTCTTGGCCAGGAATTGAAGCCGGGTATGCCGGGATTTAATAGTCATGCTTCTCATATGGTGAGGTATGCGGCTATTAGTTTTTATTGATTATGTTTAATACGAATCGACTTTTCCACTCAGCTTTGCTTATTTTGATTACTTCAACGGATGTGCCCGAAGACAGACGTACATGCATTGATAAAAGCACGAGTAGGTGTTAGAGTTAAGCGAAACGTAATGTCCACTTCTTGGGTAGGGCAACGAAATTATGATTTCGTCTATGCAACCTTAAAGGGTATAAAAATTGCTTACCGCCTAAAACGCATTGAATTCGTGACAAATGTGTAGGAAATTACAGAGAATGTTGATATCGTTAATTGATACGAATCATTCTTTCATTTTAAAGGTTTAACGTTTCCTTTGCGGCGATATATTTTTTTCCATTCATACACTTGGTCTATGTTGAGTACTTAATAGAGAACATTATTAGAAATTTATTAGAGACACTATGGTTGATGCACACATCTCACGTGGAACGGTTAGTATCCTAAGGCAGCCACATTAGTCTCATTGAAAATATCAACACGGCAACTTAACGATAATGTGAACAAAGGCGTCGTAACAAGCTGGCATAATAGGAAATCCCATCAACCTATTCAAACATACACATGCATTCTTTGTCGGGTGGTGTCAAGCAAACAATATACATGCGTTACTTAAAACCCGTTAAACCATTATATGCACAGTGCACAGCGGAACATGTACAGCATCATGAAATGCATTCAACACCTGCATCTATTTGTTTACGTTTGAATATACCTACACACACCTACATTCATATAAATGCTTATCTAGGCCCAGCAATGCATTGGAGTTATTTGTTAATAACAGACAATTGCAAGAGTTTTCAACAGCGCGACATCCTGTTGAACTGTTTATAGTGTTACGTACTTTCCTTATTTCTTTCTCTCTTTTATACAGGAAAATACGTGTCCTGCGGTACATTTACTTCTTGGCACTTGTACCCGGCTTGGACATTGGTCATTACTCGAGGTTATTTCAAAATTTTGCTTTGAAAACAAACATTCATTGGTGAGTGCATTTTCAATTCAAATGCAAGCGACTCTTGAAGAGGAAAGCACGTTATGTGCGGGTTTAATGTTCATGAGGCATTTTAGTCGTGCTATTCTTGTATCCTTGTTGTTAATGGGGTTGTTGCGTATTCTTTTTTTTATTTTTTAAATAAATCATTTAAAGTGAGCTATGTTGCTATCCACAGGTAAATACGTAAAATATAATAAAATGCTGACAATCCAATTAAATTATTTTTTATATTCAACATCCAAACAGGGAAGAACGAGAAGTCGTACTAATTTCATTGCACCGTTTGTGTAACTTAGCAAGATATATTATGAGAGGCAAAGGACAAGCATGAAATTATGATCATCTTGTGTTCGCTCGTCCGTTTTTGACTTTTCCAAAATCGTTAAGGATAAGCGTGGGAGGATTAAAATTTAAAGCAAAGATTGCCCATTTTATTTCTCAAATAATGCAATAACACAGGTGAGTGAATGTAATTCATAATATTACGTTACGGTTAGATACGGGTAGACAAAGAAAAAAATTGAAACTCTTAACTCAAATATTTATCAGTACATTGTAAAGTCTTTCGGGAAAAGTCACTTCAATCAGGCCTCCACGCGAAACGTGACAATTACGAAAAAGAAGAAATCTTTATTCCATATATATATAGTTTGAGATTCGCTCCCAGGCGTTCTTTTACTTCATTCTCTTTTCTCATATAACATTAATATGCATTTAAATAGTAATCATGATTAAATGAATGCTTGGGCGGACAATGAAACGTAATTGTAATAGTGTAGAAAGGAATGAGATGGAAATTTAATTGTGAATATTTTATAAAACATAATTTTTTATATTATTGCACTTAAGAACATTTCTTATTTCTTCTGCTTTTCAAAAAAGCAAGCATAAAATTAGGTTACCTTTGATAAAATCTTTCATTTAGCAAAAGCAAATATTTAAAAGAATTTATTGAGTGGAAAAAATACGCAAATTCCACATAGATATATTCATGTGTATGAATTTGTCATATCACACCAGCATAGATTGACATTTAAGTTATGTAGCTGGTTTTTTTCTTGCTCTTGCTCTTGCTCTTGCTCTTGTTCTTGTTCTTTTTCTTTTTCTTTTCCTTTTCTTTTCATTCAGGTTCTTCTTTACTTTTGCATTACAAAAGATCAAAGAGGAAATTGCCAAGAGTCGTATTGATGCAATTCAAAGGATTATGCAAATAGATCCAGATAATATTTTGATACGAGCATTTAAAATACTTCTTAGGTTGCTTTCTTTTCCCATTCTTTACAATTTTTCTGGATTTTTCTTATTTGTTGTTTTTTTTTTTTTTTTTTTTTTAATTTTCGTGCAAAACAGACGAGTGTTTCTCATGGATGTTATTTTTGAAAAAAAATTCTGCAAAATATAAATCATTCTAACATACGTATATAGAGTGGAAGATGCACGCATGTGTGTAGCCTTTTGAGGTTAGTTACAGCAAACCACAAAAGGTAAGAACAAAAAAAAAAAGAAGAGAATCAAATAAAATGCAAAAAAGTTATATTTGCTTTTAGGCCAATGTTGAATATCCATTATTTAAAAAATATAGGCAAGTCATTCAAAGAGTCTATCACAGTTAGTTGATGTTTACAGTTTCTACAACGTATGGCGCTTGTGTCAGTTTTAATATTGTAAAAATAATTATCGGAATTTTTGTTCAAATATTTCTTATTACTATTATGATTTATATCATTTTTATTATTATTTACTTTTTATTTACATTATATTATTTTTATACCAATCACCAAAGGATGAGGGGTGTATTCATTTTGTCAAAACGTTTGCAATATCCAGAACGAAGTTTTAGAGACTCCACAAAGTATACATATTCTTGATCAGTATCAAATTCTAGATAGGTTTAAGCGTGGCCGCATGCCCGCCTGCCTGCCTGTGTGTCTGTCCGTCTGTAATGTTTGTTGTAAACATTCATCTACCCGCAAAAATCAAGCTATCGACTTCAAATTTGGCAGAAATAATGGAAGTGCTTGCACGCAGGTTGGTATTTAAAATGAGCCAATTTTGTGGAAGGATGCGCTCACAGCACCACGTAAACTGAGAACACCTCGGTTTTTCAAGAGGAATTACAAATTTGTCTTTTGCCCATTACTCATAAACTATAGCAGATAAATGTACATGTAAAATTTGAACGCATATTCTATGGGCGATGCTGTAGCACGTGTGCCCAAAACTGAAAAAAATTTACCACGCCTACTCAGTATTATCGTATATCAAAATTAAATTTTCTTTTTTTTTAAATACCTTTATAAGCCGCAGAAACATGCTTGCAGAACCCCACAAAGTATATAAATTCCTAGCCAATGTCAAATTTGGACTGCACCTAAACATGTCCGTCTGTTAGCATGTCCATCTGTCTATTAGCGCAACTTTATAGTGTATGTGGTAAACATTCTCCCGTTCGCAAAAATAAAGATATCGTCTACAAACTTGCAAAAGACTTTGAAAACGACCTAAACTTTTCGAAGAACGGGCCGCCTACACCGCCCACGCGCCTATTTCGCAAAAACAACGAAGACTTTTGCTTTTCCTCTCTCTTGCTTATTGCTCATAAACTACAATAGACACGCGATGTAATTTTCCACAAACGCATTCTTTATGATCATTATTCTCCCAAAGTGATTCCTTATCTTTGTTATCATTATTGTTATTATATACAAGAATAAGATAACAGTGATGGGAATAAAAAATTCGGCCATAACCGGACATAATATTCTCACTTGTTTCTCTTACTTTAGATGCATAACACACAAGTCATGTATAAAAACAGATTAAATTGGAGCGACAAGCGGTATTTATTTGTTTTTTTTTTTCTAAATTGCGGGGAATTCGTTTATCAATCATTTCATGCCCTACATCACTTTCTAGTTCGGAGTACGGACCCTATTAAGATGTATGTGCAACACATATAGTAAGACGTAAGCTAGGCTTTTTGGGGGGTATCCATTTTGATTATTGATCGATTTTCACAACACAACTGTCATCTACGGCATTGTATGTTTAGTGCAATGTTTGCCATTTTGCAGTATGCATCGTTTAACAACGAGTAAAGTAGCGCACCACGCTTACTACGAAAATGCTGATTTAGTAGTAGGCAGGTTGCGTGTATCACGAGCAGATTATGGTCGACATCTGGTCGTCCATTTGAGCGCACCATACGAAAAAAAATGGGAAAAATTTGCACACAGCCTATCTAATGACGCCTTGTGGCGTTATTTGCATTGGGATTAAAAAAGTTGTGGCGAAAATTCTCCCGTTACCGAAAATGAAGATATCGCCTACAAATTTGCAAAAGAATTTGAAAGTGATTTAAACATTTTAATGACACGCCCACAACGTCTACATGCCTATGCGACAAAAACTTTTATTTTGAAAACAGAAAAAATCACCCGCACCCACTTCATAATATAGAGCATGAAAATTTAGTTCTTTTACTTTTTTGTCTTTTTTAGGATAACAACGGCGATAGGTATAAATAATTCGATCACGACCGAGTATCATTTTCTTCCTTGTTGTTATTATCCATATTATTATTATTATTATTATTATTATTATTTTTAAGTAATTATTATTAGTAGAGTTAGCTTATTTCCTAACTTTTAATCCTTATCGAGGGCAAACGCTTGCGGTAACTTATTAAGGATTTCTGTAAAGCGATAACTTTTAGGCCCTATTTTAAGCCAGTTTGGAATAGTCGAACAACCAAGAATGATTACAGTAATATACTCAAATCGTTCCGTTTCAAATAATTGGCAGTTACATAAGGATGTAACGAAATCATTTATGCCTTCCAACCTCATATGTATGTAAGCTGGAGCAGTCCAACTAAATAGCGTTAAAATAATTTAAGAAACTAGTGTGAAACGGTAAAAGAAATCTTTGATGGGTACAAGCAATATGAAAAACCTACTTTAACTGTAGAATGCAGGGATATTGTTATAAGAAGAAGAGGGTAATATCTCAGCCAACATAATTCGATCATTTGGCTCTCAATTATTTTAATTTAATTTAACACAGCATCTAAATTTTGGTTATGTATTAAGCTTTCTTTTATCAACATATGGTGTTACTGGACTAATTTGATTCTGTCTTATGGTTCTAGTCCGAATGTATTTGATTATCGAGGTCTATAAGACAATAAGCTTTAAATAACAAAATTTTAAACTTTTTCAAAAAATTATAACAGTTTGAAAGAACGTGGAGTTTGAGTGACTGAAGAATGACTTCCAACGAATATCGTTTGTAATATCGTTTTAGTGTGACGCTATGCTGACATAACATTGCGAATACTATGATTTTCCTTAATTTTTCCCACTTGATGAGTTTTGATTGACACGAGATTATAATGAAATAATTGGTGGTTTTAGAGGAAATTTCGATCAACCAACTATCGATAAGGATGAAGGATAAGGATGAAGTTCTTGAAAAGAAAAATTAAAAGAAGCGCCACATTTCAATATGGCACTATCACACTAGCTGCGATATGCGGCTGACTAGAATTTGAATGTTTTTTAGGCATTTTTAGTTGGTAGAACAAAGCGAAATCGAACGATTTTTGAAGAAGTTGAGAACGAGCCATGAAGAGTGAGTCATGCGAGTGAGTAATACGCGATGAAAAGTCCGAATTGTTGGATTTTATGGGATGAGAAGGGAATCATGCATAATGAGTTGCTTCCATATGCTTCAGACAATTGATTCCATTCTCTACGGGACAATGGTATCTGGGGTCTGGGATCTATCCACCCTGCTTTTTTCTCTTAGGCAATAATAAGTTCATTAACATTTCTTGCTGACTTTGGTGATGAATAAGTAAAGTAAGTAAATCTTAGATACCGTTTAACTATTGAGGCAATTCGAAGGCATCGAAAACTGTAACACTTTTAAAAAATTGAACAGTAGATGCCCAGCCCAATTCGTTTCTTTACAGATGCAATAACCAAATGAATCTATATTTTTTTGCAAAAGAAAAAATATAGCATTAAATCTAAAGCTGACAGACCGGGTGCTGGAGATGGAGCTGCAGTAGTAGTTCATGCATATGATGTTCCTGCACATACATAAATGCAGTATTGCATGGACGTATTTGAAATTCGTATTTCGTCGTGGTTCAAAGTGAGCAAAACAAGAAAAAAAAAAAGAAAGAAAAAATAAAAAGAAATAAATAAAGAAAATATCGCATCCTTTAACAAAGTTGTCTTATAATGAAATGCTTATACCCGTTTTCACTTACTTTACAACTGGTTTTTTTTGGGATTTACATTTTCTTTGCTCATCCTCCAGAGAACATATTTAATATGTATTCCGGATAATAAAAAGAACGAATTCTTTGTAAGTGAGCCAGCCTTAAGGAAGAAACATTTCTTTTAATCTTAACGTTAAGTTGTGTGAAATTAGATAGATAGTTGCTAATATGTATATTCGCTGGTATCTTGTGTGTTTTTGTAGATCTGTAAGACCGGCGTTACACGTGTGGCTCGATGTCTGATGATGTAACTATGAAGTGAATAAATGTAATGCTACCATTCGAAAAGACAAAACTAAACCGTCTCGAGCATATGCATCCATGCATTAATTCATTCGTTCCTTTCGTTCAATCTGTTTTGTTCTGATCGTCGATGAAATTTGCATGTATTTCAATTTGAATGTAAACTCTAAAATAACTTATGTACAAGTAAGTGTATAAGTAAAAATTTTCGTATTTCATTGACTGCATTGATATGTTATTTTGGAATTTATTTTAAGTGGAAAAGTAAAAGTTTGTTATTTAATCAAACAAGTGACAAACAAGTGCTATTTACATAAAT
>CCAG010013937.1:0-26988 GCA_001077435.1 Glossina morsitans morsitans | reverse complement strand
GACATGGACGATTTGAGGAGCAACTCTGTCAAATGCTTTGCACATCTGTCAATAGCGTCCGAAAGAGGAATTGGGATTCTTTTATTTTCGATGATGATGATGGCACTAGAGAAGTTGCTGTGAGAGGAGTATTCGCACCGCACTTTTCCAAAATAATTGGAGATCTCACCTGCGTTAGTTTCGTTGGGAGTGCAGATGGCAGAAATTTCGCTCGAATTTCATTGATGTGTTTCTGTGAATTCTTTTCGAAAAAGCTTTAGATCCGAGTGCCTACGTTGTCATAAATCCATTTTGTTTTTCCTTAATAATGAAAGCGTGTTGTTCCACTAAGGAAGCCGTGCTCGTTTAAAATAGCTGTTGGATTGAGGAATAGAACGATGAGCAGTCGTGCGAATGTGCTTACATATAATAGCAGCATCATGGTTGCAGGTCCCGTTAAGTGGCTTTGAATTCAGAAATGACTCGGCACGTTTGGAGTAATTAATCCAATCCGCTTTATCTACTAGGCATTTAACTTGTTTTGCCGGAGTAACAAAGCAGTTTCAAAGGTTAAGATCGATTATGGTTGGAAAGAGATCACCATTATGTAGATCATCAGAAATAGACCAGGAAACCAGATGAACAAGTGGCGGAGAGCACATTTTAAATCAATGTGCTCAATCAATCGTTTAAAATGCAAAGATTGCATTGAATGAACTCCTTTTCTAAAACATTACCACGACTGTTGTTCCCTTTTGAGTCCCACATGGTGTTCCAGTTATTAAAGTCGACATGTCAGCGTCTCCGTCGAAAATGTCGCTATAGGAATTTTGCGTGAATGATTTATTCCTACCAGAAGAATAATCACTACTCAGGTGGTTGCATACATTTGAAGCGCAACGAGCGCGCACACGTGAATAATATGAAAATAAAGGTTGATTAAGGGATGAAAGATTCCATTCATTACAACTTGTAATTTTCTGACCAGACTTGAGAGCTGCGAGAATAGAGGTGATTCTGGGAAATTTAGTTTATTAGGCTTTAGGATACGTGTTGTTGTTGTAATTTTTTCAATATTTGTTGCTGCTTTGATTTTTTCAATATTATCTTTGGCGGGTGATGGATCTGGTTTCTCAATATGATTTTTAGTTGATGGTAGAACAGATTTTTCATCGGCAGGAGTTGGAGTTAAAGGCTTATTAAGCTCGATTTGCGTGGCGACGGTAGCATAGGAATTACTTTTGATAATTCTTTATTCCAGTTGGATTTATTTCCTGGTACTTGCGTCGCGCTTCGCCCATGCTACATTAATTTTCTGTTTTGATTTCTAGAATTTCACGCATTTGTATAGAACGTGGGCATTGTCTGCCTAACGTCGAGAGCTGCTCATTGCAATTTATGCAGAAACTACGAGTACAGCTTTCAGCATGTGTGGGAAGACCACAGTTAGCACAAGATGGAGCATTATTGCATCTTTTTGCAGTATGACCCAAGCGTTGGCAGTTTTTGCATCTCATGGGATTTGAAATGTAGAGTTCCACTTGTACGTACACTTGTACACTGTAGTACACTTGTACGAAGCCACAGCAACGGTCTGCGGTAAACGATAGCCGTCTAAAATCCTTCCTTTAAGGGAGCCAGCTTTTCCGTCGTCATTTAATTTAGTAAATTTATCAGCTTCAGTTACACCTTGATTGCTCATTTCGCGAACTATTTCTTCTTTCGGTATATGTTTTAAATGCGGAGCATAAATTACGCCTTTAGTAGAGTTGAGTTTAGCAGAAATTGGACATAAATTAGCTAGTGATTTTAGATTTAAGAGGCTCTCTGTCGCGTGCGGTTTACCAGCAACAACAAGTAAATTACCATCAGGTAGAATCGAGCTAAGGTCTATATATGTTGTAATGCCATCTAGAGTTTTTTTTATAGCGAACGGACTGACTTGCGAAATTGTTATGCCAGCATCTGTTGAAGATATAAATAGATATTTTTCGTCAATCGGAATAATGGTACTGATCGGTAATACCGGAAAATCCGAATTTTTAATTTTCTCTGCGGTGATTTGTTCGCTAATAGATGAAACTTTTGTTGTCAGTTCATTATTTAGTAATTTTGCAAAAAACCATTCACTGGAGAAAGATTGGGAACTACTAAATAATGGAAAATGTCAATTTTTATTATTTTTTTTTTTAATATATAGAGAAGACAAAAGCACACACAGTATCCGCGATAACCAGATTAGCAAAAACCCTGAAAAAACACGAGCCAAACACACGAGAAAACCGAAACAATCAAAAAAATCGCAAACGAGAAGAAAACACGCATTACTCAGAACACAAGTCGACTACGAATGATTTTTTTAAGCCCCTTCCATTAGTTTTTTTTTAATATTTACATTTTTTTAAATAATTTGTATGAAACTTTTCTACGTCCTTTTAAAAAAAGCAGAAAGTTTAATAAATGGATTCGAAAGGTTACATACTTTTATTGTGAGCCGTACCCTGATAACTCTAAAAGAATTGAAGACCAAGCAATAAGCTAAAGATTTATACAACGAAACTGAAGTAAACTTCTTGCAATGTCAGGCGTGTAAATATGAAACCAGGACTCGCCCATAAATCGCCCTAACATCGCTTGAAAAGACATACATATTTGAAGCTGTGTTTTTTTTAGCTTCCATATTTAGCAACGATAAGTATTCGTAATACCAACAGATATCGCAAACTGCAACTACTTCTTTTAAGAACGAAAATGTGGAGTTTTGTGCTAAATAAAGAGCATTCGTCGGCAGCACATTTCCTTTGCCCGAACGAGAGAAAGGAAATATTTTTTTGCATCGTACCCTAACCGCGGATGAAAAGTGCGTACATTTTGAGAATCCCAAGCATACAAAATTCAATGGTACATGGCATGAAAATGATATTCTGCATTTAGGTGACCAGAGGAGATTTGCTTGCGGTTAGTTTTTAAATTTCGGTGAAATGGTTAACGTCAAACGCTGTCAACAACAATTGACGATTTCAATCGTGAGTTGTTCAAAAAAACGTTCGAAATATCAACAGTGGCTCCGTTTTCCACATGACGCACTCATTTGCGAAGTGCTAGCCCATGCTGTTTATTCACCAAAGCCTTGCACTTGCTGAAGCAGCCCGTTTTTTGTAGCATGGCATCCACAAACTGTCAGGCAGGTGGGAAAATGTGTAGCTGGCGAAGGCCAATACTTTGAATAAAATATCGTTTATTCTTTCATACAATTAACGAACGAAAAATGTTGATTAGAAGCAACGTAAGATATAACATACGTTCACCTATGGTGAACAAAAAATGTGAAAAACGTTGCAGTTTGCTAAAAGACTAAATATAGAGGACATACTTAGGAGTAGATATTTCACACTTTTTCCTAACACGTTTGCGCGTTATTTGTGTCGACTAAAAATGAGATGAAGCCTCTCAGCCCTTTGTTCGATTCCCCTTGGGCCTTATTTTGGATGTAAGGTATCGCAAAATTTCTAAGAAATGTAATTTTAATGGCATTTAAACCCCTTAGTTTATTAATGCGACAATTTATTAACGCGTAACATTACTATAACAACCCGGAAAAAAGGTTGTTTTGACTTATCTTTGGCGACCGAAGGAGAGGTAACAATAACATTCGAGGGGCTGTTAAGCATACATGTGAATGTTAAAAAAAGTTATTTTTGTTTATGTTTTTCAATTAACTTTGTTAAGTAGGTAGGATCAAAACTTAGTTGAACTTGGAAGCCTACTCCACCCAAATTAGGAAAGGTGCGATATTTATGTGAATATCTCGTGAATCGCACACGAACAGCGAAATGGCAGGAGAAACGGCAAGAAATCAGAGTCAATACCAAAATCCTCATCATATATTTTAAATCGCTCTTATTCTCACCTTCAAATAATAAGAAATAAATGCAGTGGCTCATGGGTATCGAAAATATATACACAAATATATATCTGTAAGCATATATTTTGCGGTTCATTTAAGCGCGAATCGAAAGTGTACAATTATTAGCGTCGATTTTCTTTACTTTATATATATGACCAGCCGCTCCAGTAACTTCCCTTATTTAAGCACGCACAATAGTGGCGAGTAGTGGGTGGAATCACTGAGAAAGCCGGATAGTCCTGCTAACGAAATTAATTGGTGGAAAAACCTTTTATTTCCATAGAAGCCTTGCTCTGGCCGCACTTGTACATAAAAGCTACACAGTTGACATTACATCGATGCTCAAGAATGTCGAGAGTTTTGAACACCCTCTCGTTGCCCATAATAAGCATATGAGCTTTTCGTTACACGCGGCCAAGGGCCTCCAAGAAAAATTTGGAGGCTCTCGCCCACACTTGCAAATTATACTCTAATCTTGGCCGGATATAGGCGATACAAACAATACGTACAATGTATGTATTGAGGCATTTTTTTATACTGCTTTAAAAAGGCTAAGCCATTGACTGAGTCTTCCGACACTTCGAATCTATTTTCTGTCACACTCGCATCATTTCTATTTTCGATACAGCATTGCGTTTGGGTGGCGTTAAGCTCTGCCGTATTAGTAGGAGCTAATGCCGGTATTTTTATGAAGCCTCCATTTAATGTCTCATTCAGTGTGTATATCTTCGCTGCATGGTCTTTTGGTGAACCGGACCGCGCGACGCAAAGTGGTGTCATCCACGAATGAATAAATAGGAATTTCTGTCATGCACAGGACGTCATTGATGAACATCATAAATCATGAAGAGCCGGACGACCGTCACCGCCCAAGCTTGGCAAAGGGAATCTTACATTGCTTGCTATTGGTGATAGTCCAATGGAAATGGGCGTTAAAGAAATGTAAGTGAACCTTATTGAAAGAAGAATTTTAAATGCTAATGAAGTTCTCTTTTCACATTATCGCAGTTTTTTTGTTTGTTAAAGCCTAGTTGCGTGGCACATACGAAAACATACTTAGTCCCTGGCGAATGTATTGTTGTGTACAATTCTCTTTGTATTGCAATAAAAATTGTGTGAACATGTTGCGCGAGGGTGTCACTAATACTTAAGAAGCTCATCTTTTTCACTGATCCACGAACTCGTACCTAGCGAGAGGCCAAGAAATACAGCGGGACCATGTCGAAGATCGAATTTGAACCTTCTATATTTATCTCTTGGAGGAAAAATCAATTGTTCGTCTTTTTTGGATTTACTTATTAAAATGAACTTTCATTCCGTTCGATATCTCAAATTTTAAATCAATCCTTTAAGAAGTTTAAGACCAATTTATGACATTTCAATTGAACGAGACAAGAGTGACACAAGGTGATGTAGTGTTAAAGGTATTTTTTTTTCTTGCCTAACTTTTCAGGTTTTGTATGGAGCTCATCTTCACACCTTTAACTGCAGTTATTTCGTCGTCATCGTCGTCGTCATCGTCTTCGCTCTATATTCTAATAATATACCTGCGACGCTTGCATGCCTTGAGTAAATTTTTTTGCTTTGTTAAATTGATTTGTGCTAAATTTCTCATTTTTTGTTATTATAAGTTATGCCATTACTATGAATTAAGTGAATTTTTTCCATATAATATAAATTATAATCATACTGTTTTTTACAAAAATAAATAACAAATTACATTAAAATGATAATCGAGTGTTGGTAGGGGATCTTGAAATTTGTGCTGTGATCATTTTAAAGTCTACAATTAATTTTAAATTGGTACTTTCATTCGTCATAATGTATTCCATTACAAAATACAAGGAGTACGAGTGCTCAAATCAAAATGTAAATCAGACGGAATTATTCCGGAATAATTAAAAAAAAAATGTGACAAAATATAACTTTTTGTTAACTTGCTATCGTCGGCATTGAGATGAATGGCTTTGGGAGTCTTCGCCAACTCCTTAAATGCTTTTAAGAAGAAATTGGACGCCTTCTTCAACACCTGAATTCGTCTCATTACAATGGTTCGTGATAGAGCAAAGTAAGTGTTTGAATAAAATAGTCTTCAGTAGCTATGTGCATTGGTCTATGGCTTTACAGTTGGTAATAAATTTGATATGAATAACTTTTTCTACTACGCAAAAGTTTACCCACTACCCGTTGCCGTGAAAAAAAAAAACAAAACTATTGTAGGGCGAGTCTTTGTTCAATAACACTCCGAACGATGAATAGCTTATAACGAAGTTTTCTTCGAAAAAATTTTTCACAAACCTTTCAAACTTTCTTATATATTAACTTAGCCTGAGGTCTAGCAAAAGCCTCTGTTAACATTGTGAGTTTGTGTTTTTGCGCCTTAAATTGAAAATTAGCTTCACAGTCTTAACATTTTTGGGTTCTAACTTTCCATCTCCAATTTTCTCAGAATATTAACTTCAAATGGACAAATGGACTGAGTATTAAGTTTAAAATCTCACCCCGATCATCAATATCCAAAGCAAGTTGACAAGATGAAATCTTACGATCTTTATAAAGTTAATTTTTATATCAAATTACTATTTCGGACCTAAATTCATTGTAAAATGTGAGAAATTAAACCTCGTTTCTATATAGAAACCATGTGAAGGATTTTTCAACAAGATCGACACTTTTTAAAATTGTAATTTTCATTTTTAAATATATTTTTTTGTTTGTTTTCAAATATGAAAATATCTGATCATGCAATGATCCACCATTCCTGACCCATTTACCATTTTTCTATTCCGGCCGCGGCGATCGTGTAATTTGAGGTTAAGTGTCAGGTATATGCTGACAAGCTTCGAACAAACTTTGGAACATGTGGAGGCGAACACTAGGCAGACTATCGCAGAAGTAACTACACCACTACTACTATTATTGGACAAACTGATTAACAATCGGAGCCATGAAGATGTGCGTCAGTGCTTTCAAACAGTCCACCGTAGACATTTTTTTCAACACGTAAGTACAATGTCTAAAGTTCTAACTAACATACAATTTTATTGAGTTTGTTTTTTTGTTAAATTTTGAAGAGTATCTCATTATCATATGACTATACCTCTGGCAATTCTGTTATTCGGTTGTGTTTTTACGTGCTCTTCAGTTTTCAGCGAGAAATTAATTTTTACTTAACGCTTTTGAACTGTTTCATTGTGTTTCAGATAGAGGTGATGAAGAAGCATACGTGCCTTGCAATCTAAGTGACTCCAAGTTAACTTAATAATTCACTATCAATTAGAAGGAAAGCGCACTCAGGTTTGTCTATAGCAGTGATAACAAAACCAATAATACTAACTTTTTTTTTCTGTGATTAGACGGAGCGTGTTATTAATGTTTACATTATTTTGTAAAGCCTTGATTAAGTTCAAAAGCAATTCATTTACTGATTGGTGCTTCTGCTGTACAAATGGCCACGTGTTCAAATCCTTTACTTGGAATGTGGTATTTTGCAATAAGTGCACAATTGGGGTCCGTCCGCTCCCGATAGTTAGCTGAGAGACCTCTATGCGAAGTTGTGACCACTATTAACAAAACGCGGAACAATTTGGAAAATGAAATATTTCTATAATATAGAGAGATTGCAGTTTATTAAATACAAATGACAGAGCTGTTTTGCCTATTGCGGAGCCATAAGTTTCTGCCGTTTGAAGTTATAGATTGATGCTGTCGTTTCTTCTCTTTGGGATTTGTTAAAACCATAGTAACACTGACAACAGTAATTTTAATTAAAGTCATTGGGTTATTGAGCGATGACTATAGATTGCTGTTACCCAAAGTGTAGAGAAAACGGGATCTAATAAAAATTTACCACCGGAATAATTTTTATATCGCAGGCCATGTGAGGCGTTGGCGTAGTTTAAGTGTACGGGGTTTAATGTCAGATAGTTCGATCGTGTTGTTAATAGGTCGAAAGAGTTTCGCTAGTCTTGTCAGAACTACCCTCCAAAGGACATAGACTTTTACAAGCACTTTAAACAATCACAATATGGTTTTAATCAAATGTGGAAGAATTTGCATAAATTAACTGCGAAATTGATAACATATCAAGAGATGTTTACATCTTTTAAATAGTTAGACTCCTTGACTGTGCAATCAGGCCTGATTAGGAATGTTACTGATAAATGTAGTGCACTATTATCGCCGAATCTGATTGATATGGTATCGCGAACGCCCTCTGGCCAAAAATTATTATAAGTGATGATCATGTGGAGGCCTAATCGAACTTATTTAATCGATGGGTAATGGTGGATATTTGCGACAGAGTAATACAGGTAGCTCCATAGATCCAAATCTAAGGCAAACTACTGTAGTTACTTCGACTGATATCTTAAAAAGGATGAGGAAAGAATGTCGCAGAGGTACCTTAAATATTTGCATTTCCCTTATTTTGGTGTCCCATGATTGCCACTCGCTCACCGTCTAAGATGCAGATTTACCGAATGAAACCCGACCCTTAGCTAGGATGGTGGCAGATTCGGATTCAGTAGAAGTGCTTGATATACCTGTTGAAAGAAATGAGAGGCAGTCTCAGACTCAAACTTGATCTGAACTTTTGACAAAGTTGGCCAGTACCAAAGAGATAGGATCTTTAACATCTACAGTAGCATCCATATCTGCATCTACATTTTTATTGAAATCAGTAACGACGTTCTAATAGCGCTCCAATTCTCGTCAAACCGGCTTGAAGCGCCATCCCTTCCGGACACTAAGATTCCAGCTACACGGGTAGTTAGCGGTAGTTATGAATTGATATTAATCTTTCTATATCTTTCTATATCTCTCTCATAACTCGAACCTCAAAACTACTGATATAATAATTGTGGTACGTGATTTTAATTTGCGGCTTGTGGTTAGATGTGTTAATGATGGAAATGGGTATATGGAACCGAAAAGTACACTTGTGAATATTAATGCTTATCCTGCTGTAAAGGTTATTGACATCTTCCTATCGTCGTTTTGTGGTGTGTTGAAAGAGGCTATATCTGTTTTAATCCCTACAAGAACAAGGTGCCATAAAAAGTCTCGTCCACTCTTGTTCAACAAGGACTTAAGGATCCTGAAGACCAAAAAGACTAGAGCGTAAAGAAAATTAATAAAAAGTAGCTCCTCTTATGATTATTTTATACATGCTAAGACGCGACATAGACTTAGCTATCTTCTAAGGGTGAAATCCTCACTTTCATCCAATCCTGAAGACTTTTACAATTTTGTAAACTGAAGAAGGCACGTCTCTGCTATCCCTGTGCATGTATCGTAGAACGATCAAGACTCCTCTGAAGGACAAGAAATCTCGGAGCTTCTTCCAGTGTAACTACTACGCTGAGAGCAATGACCAGAGGGTGGTTTATTCGTATCAATTCGATAATAGGATTTTTATTCCAGAAATTATTATTTCCAAAGATGAAGTTCGATATAGCAAAGAATCATTGAAAAGGAGCTATTCTCCAGGCTCGGACTTCTTGTATACTTACAGCGTGTGATGATGAACTGTGGTGAACTGTCTGCAAATGGGTGTATTTCCAGCGTGTTGGAAAAATAGTTTTCTCATTCCTGTTCATAAAGGGGGTGTTAGGAACAGGGCAGAGTTATTGGGCGTTCTGTCAAAATTGGTTAATTAATTGTTAATCCGCATATAACACACGCTCATGTGTGTCTTCAGATCAAGATGCATATCAGCAAGGTAGATCTACTGTTATTAACTTAATGGAGTTCAGCAATCACATTGGAAAGGCTTCCTCTAGCGGCGCCCAAATGGACATTATGGACATTATATGTATGGACTTTAGTACTTAGGCACAAGTTATTGATTTTTAAGCTGCAATCCCTAGGTTTTCCCTTATACCTAGTGAAGTCGATTAGCTCATACCTCTTTAACAGATTCTATAGTGTGCTGTTTGACTCATTTCAGACTGGCGAATTTAAGGTAATGTCAAGAATTCCCCAGAGAAATCACAGTGGAGCTACTCTATTTGTACTTTTTATAAATGATCTCTCATCTCAAATGTTAATGTATGCAAATCACGTGAAACTATATAAGACCGTTCACACAAAACAATGTTCTAGAACCCTTCAAGTAAATTTAAATAATTTAGTTACTTGGCGTTCGGTTAATGATTTAACATTGAACTTCGGTAAATGTAAGAAAATGAACTTTTCAAGACGGACAGTGTATCAAATACAATACTTTATAAATTCATATAAGTTTGAGGATACAGATATGGCTTATAATTTAGGTGTGCTTTTGATAGAAAAGCACGGTTTAATGTACATATTTGAAGCAGTATCAGTAAAGCAAGATCCACATTGGGATGCATTAAGCGCTAGGCTCGTGAATTTAACGACCCATATATTTCGAAGAGACTGCAAATGACGTTAGTTAGATCAATAATGGAGTATGCTGCGAAGGTATGTTCTCCATCCTCTCGCTGTTATGTGAACACGATCGAATTGATGCAAAAGTAGTTCCTGATTTTTGCGTTAAGGAATTTGCCACGAGACCTCCTTGTAACCCTCCCACCATATAAAAATGGCTTATTATTCATATCGTTGCCCGCTCTGGAGAAACGTCGATTTATACCTGGAAGTTCATACTTTGGAAAATTGATTAATGGAATTATTGACTCGAAAGCTCTTTTGAGTGAAATCTACATTAATACTCCCGTTCGATTCTCTAGAAGTTATCACTTGTTAAAACTTAGTCAATATAAAAGCAATTATGAATTATTTATCCCACTTGGCGTTCTTAGTAATAATTTAAACAAAGTTCACAATCTGATTAATATATCTGATTCTATGTTTAATATAAAATCAAATCTTCTAAGAGCTCGTACATTGCCTTGCCAACGTCATACCTTGATGACAATAATAAATAAATGGGTGAGTGGTCTATTGGTCAGCGTCGTATTGATAAAGTCCCAAAAGTCGGTGTAAAGAGCCAAGATGGTGCTTAAGTTTCGTTTATTCAGATTTTTATAGATAATGATTTAACTACTTTGGGTTAAGTTTTGTGGTGTTGAATGTTGCATTATTATGGTTTGTTTAATTGTTAATTAATAGCCTAATTCAACTGATATATAAACAGTTGAATTGATAAATGAAAAATACATAAATCAGTGAGTATCACTCTGAAGGAAGGTCCCTGTACTTCATCAAGATATAATAACGTGTGATCGTACAAGTACAAGTAACGAGTACAAGTAAGAAGTACCGTTCATGTCGTCCGCAAGGGTTTTAAAAAAACGTCTGATCTAATATGTGGCAATATAAAATGAAAAGTACAAGTGAGTTAATTGGGACCAGAGGCACACTCTTCACATTAATCTCTAGTTAGTGTTTGGTCTGACGGCTTGCTTTCACAACCAAAGTGTTTAACTGCTGTGCTACCAACTTTAGTTTCTACCAACTAATATAGCATCTATATGAAAGTTTGAAAAGGCGGCTGCCTAATAAGCGTTTCACCGCATTTCAAAAACCGATAAATTGCACGACAGATTGTTTTGCTGATTTAGAAGAGAATTATACGCTAAGAAATAGAACCTAATTTTTCCAAAGAAGAGTTGTGTGTTTACTTAATACCTACGTTACTTATTATTTATATCTCATTCAATCAGGTGTACACGCATGCAAAAATTTGTATTTAAAGGTGTGTATAATTGAACAAAAGTGAAATCTTAATTAGAAGGTGACTTCAAAAAAAAATTCAATCCGCATCGGTTCACTTTAGTTCAGTTGAAGAAGAATTTTCATCATTTAGACACTCAACCATAAGGATCAAACGTCCAGGTACGTTCACTATATCTCGCAATAAATTATAAAAAATTATAAATGCTTCAGTGTTTTATGCATATATTCACAATACAATAAAAAAAAGTAGAATCGAATAGTTGCAAAACAAAGTTTTATAACACAACAGCAACAATACTAACAAACCTTTATTTGCTTACTAACAACTTTCTTTTTCTTGTTTTGCTCTGATTTACTTGCTTATGTTATTTCTTTTTCCTACATTTTTATTAAGAAAATGTTTTTAGTTTATTTTTGAAACATTTTTTTCTTTTCTTCTTACGGTTTGTCGGTTGTATATTCCCGTTTAGTTAAATTCGAAATTCTTAAAGATTCCTAGGTATTCCATTACAGTATAGAGTAGATGAATGAACAAATGAATGGTTGGATGGATGGTTGATTGTACGGTTGCACATTTTCTATTGTTATGCATCCATCAACATGTTTACCTGTACGTACAACATAGACAATGCATTACTATAGAAAAATAAAAGAAAAGAAAGAAGAACCCTTTTGTATATACAGAGAAGGGAAACTGAACTATTTAAATAAACTATGAGCGAAAGAAGAGGGCAGAAGGAAAAGAAGATAGAGAAGAAGAAGAAGAAAAAGAAGTACAAAATATATATGCATATATATAAGTAGAAGAAAATGTGAAATTCTTTTTCTTCCGGTAAAGCAGAGATTTAATGCAAACGTTTTTTGTTTTCCCTTTACACAGGATTTGTCTAGGATTTGTTTACCAATCACTATAAGCAATGCTGGCTTGCCAGAGGGAGGAGAAGAGACGCACCATGGTAAATAAGCTATGACAAAAGTGAAAGGATATGTATGCAGAGTTGTAATAAAAAAAATAAAAAAAAACTACATATCATTGTGTTGGCCGCATCTGCACAAATGTAAAATAATAGCAACAGCAAATTATTTCCACTTTTCTCGACCTACATATATAAGCACATATATATACGTGCGTGCGTGCGTGCGTGCGTGTATATATATATATATATATATATATATATATATATATATATGTGTGTGTGTGTGTGTGTAAGTTTATGTACAAATGTATTGTAATGTAATCGTAACTAAATCACAATATATTTTTTCTATTTTAATTATTCAAAAAAGAAAAAAAAGAAAGGACTCTCTTGTTATCAAAGTGAAAATCCGATTTGATGTCATCGACATTCAATTTTGTATGCAGTATTTGTTCGTTTTTTCCCATTTTTCTTCAATTTTAATTTCATTTTTTTTTCTTTTATTTCGTTTTTTAAACATCCTAGTAATAAGTCTCTGTAACAAGCTATTAAATATTTAATTATATGTAAGTGAACACGTCAGGAACACAATGGTTGCGGGATGCGGGTGTTGACGTTGTACACGTCTTTCATAACTAAAGCAATAATGACATATATCGGAGACGAGTTTTATAATTGGTATTCGGGTTTTATCTGTGAACATAAATGTAATTGTGGAATTCAATTAGCCAAAGTGTGCGATACCTGCATACGTAAGCTTAATTAAATAGTGCATTTAAACAAAATTAATTAATTAATTCTCCCATTTGCAGATCGCACTTTTTGAAACTTAGCTGCAGCTTTATGATCTGAAAGACATTGAAAGACAAAAAATTGTCATCGTTGTTGTAACCAGATTTTCCGTTAACAAGTACACAAATACAAACGCATATCTGAAATATATAAAACTATAAGCATTGCCAAGATTGCGTTGGTTGGCGCGTGCCGGCATTTTCCGAGTGTTTCTAAATTTATTTTATTTAGTTTAAGGATTTTTATGATATCAAAAGCTTCAATTAGGAAATGCCTGTTAAGGAGAGAAATAGTTTGTCGCATTGTCCCATCAAAATGCAAACAAATTTTTCTTATACTTTACGTGGACTTAATGCAACTAAATATAAGTCATTCCGATCTTTGACCTTTGGCATTTTTCATTACACTATTCTTGTATAAATTTTGCAATTTCTGGATGAAATACTAAAGAAAGAAGAGAAAAAAAAATGATTTTCAAAGTCTTCGTTTGAAAGCATAAACGTTAGTACGCTGTTTACCGTGGATAATTTAGCACTATCCAGCTCTTTAGAACTCTTTCGGGTTCACTAAAAATATGTTTAACCACTGTCGTGATGGATGACGATGTGTTTCCTATGCGGACAATAGAGAATGAAATCAATTCTCTTACCAGGTGGAAGCAACTCATTATGCATGATTTCCTTCTAATCCCATCATATCCAAAGACTTAACTTACGTAGTGTTAATCCCGATTTTGTCATCGCTTATGCAGCCTCATCCATCATGGTTGAGGATCTTTTTCGCAAATGATTATCGCATGCCCTCTTTTCCTCCATTTCAGCAGTCACTCGCACGTGAAAATTTGTCCCATTAAAATTCAGTCCATCCTTAATGCCTATGATAACCAAAAATCAATCTTATTAATCTTGTAGCCAGACCTATGCAAACTGTTCAAAACTGTGTTTTCGTCAATATTACGTTTCGCGAGTGTATCGTAAACCGGAACATGCTGATCTTTCTAAATTTTTGAAAAAATGTCATCGACTTAATCAGGGCGTGGCGCATCATTGAGCAACAACCAAAGTACTTTCTTGCTGCTGATGAAAATAATGTGTTTTCATAGTAAACGCTACGAATTTTTCCACAAGCTAAGCCTCTTAAGCCTGCCAATTACACTAGATAGTGATATTTTAAAATATAGTGAGCTTTTTCAGCATTTCATCCTATTTTCAAAAACCAATTACTTTTCTTTGGTTAAAGTCCACATTTAGTTCTATGATTTGATAAGGTTAGGATTTTACACAAAAACGTACACAACTCTAAGATGGTTTATTGGAAAAAACGCCGCGAACTTTTCACTTAAACTATTATATAAAATATATAAATAGTAGTTGCTTGCACTAATTTTGAGAAGCGATTTCTGCAGGTAAAGATGATAAAGAAACGGAAAATGCCAGTGTACATGATGATTAAATTCGACGATTCTGATCTTTCTCTACTTAAAATAACAGTTTTCAATGTGGTGTTATTGAGGTATTCGGCGTACACAGACGGTAATCATGGAACGCTCAAAATTGCATTTTCTCTGCTGTCGAAGCCCATCAAATACTTTGAGAAGATTATGATGCTGCAACAGTTTAAAAGTGGTGATTTCATCGTCCATGACAAAGGACGGCCTGAAAGACCAAAAAAGTTTTAGGACAATGAATTGCAAGACTGATTTAATGAAAAGCCAGCTCAAACTCTTTAAGAGCTTTCGAATAGCTAAATAGCTCAGCAGTTGATGAATTGATTGTGTATAGACGTTTACATGCGAGGGGAAAGATCGACAAGGAAGGAAAGTGTTTATCACACGAATTAAGTGAAAATGTAAATTCGAATCGTTTCAGCATCGCGGTTTCATGGGTTGCCAGGAAAAAAAACGGAGAGCTTTCTGTGGCGCATAAAAAAAGGTGAGTCTACTACGGCAACCCCAAGCTCAAAAAGTTGTGGATTACTCCACGAGAGCCATCCACGTCTACACCGAAGCAGAATTTTCATGGCCATAAAAGTTTTTTATATATATGGTGTGATCATCAAGGTATAGTGTATTAGGGAGCACTGAAACCAAATGCAACGAAGGCAAACTCAGCTTCTTGCATTACAAAGCAGGGCCACACGTTGTAGGAGTTGTCGACGACACACTGTTGCAGCTCAAATGGGAAGTTCTGCCACATTCAGCGAAATCACCAGACATGGCGCCTTCTGATTACCCCCTTCTTCAAATCGATGCAGCATGGTTTAGCTGGCACGTAGTTCCGTAAAGTTGACATAGTGTGAAAATGGGTTGATGATTGGATCGCTGTCAAACCAATGTTGTTGTTTCGACACGGTATCGGCGTGTTGCTGCAAAGATGCGAAAAAGTTGTAGAAAACGATGGAAAATATTCTGATAAACATATATTTTACCAATTTTTCTCAATAAATGCTCTTTTCGAGTGAAAAAATTCTCAAAATTAATGTAAGCACCTAATGCGTCATTGGGGTACCGAGATACAATAGAACACGTTTTACCTGTGACATTCTCGTAAATACAGAGCTTGTACATCCGTATCCCGCATTTACTGTAGTCAGCATTTTGACTGAAGGCGATTGGTTCTGGGATATTTACACATTTATTTGCTTTCCAATTTCAGGTGTTTGATCTCGTATTCAACATAAGCTCCGGGTAATAATTTGCTGATTCGAATTAAAAATTTTTTCATTTTTCAAACAAGAAGTGCATTACAATAAAAACGAAAATGCACTCATTTTGGAATACCCTCCACATTTTATAACATATTTTTTCAATATACTAGGTCGAGTCATACGGAACTTCCGATACAGCTAGATGGAATCTATTGTTCGCATTTACCCGTACCCCCATAAATCACCGAAACAAGCAAGTTTTTGTTTGCACTATATAGATGAGGATTCAACCAGTTTTCTATCAACTGTTTTATATGGTGCGTGTTACATTCAACTGAACTGGAGAGACAAAGAGTGCATATTCGACATGTGATGTTTTTGGAATTTAAACAAGCCAATAGCGCTAAGGCGACATCTGAAAAAAATATGCAGCGTATGCGGTAAAGGCCTGACAATTTATCGGGCAGTTAGAAATTGGTTTGTAAATTTCCATTCTGGAGATACCACCTTAACACACCGTACATCTTTCCGACTTGGGTGACAAACTTTTAAACGCAATATTGGAGCGAAATCCACGCCAATCAAGAAAAGCTATAGCACAAGGTTTGACCACAATCAACTGTTAAATTAACATAATTTTGTTATTCAATGAAAACCAAATAAATGTCTGATCAAAAAGAACGAAAGTTACTTATGACTGGACCTAATGCGCGTTAGCTTCGGAATCGAAAGGTTGTGAACTTGTGAAAATTTTCATGCGGTGTTTTTTTAATTATCTTCGACGCGGATTATCCAGACAAAGAGAACATCGATCGACTTACCTCCATTCTTACCGATAAAGTCTCATAGTTTACTGCTATGCAAAGCACAGTGACGAAAGTCAGGAACATAGCACGAAATCACTTAATGTGCGAACAGACATTGGCATTGGGTCGACATGTGACATTTGGTCAGATTGCGGCGACCTTAGATGAGATAAGTTTTCATGTCCCTAATCGCTTCTCTAGGCACTTTATCTTCATCAAGCTGGGTCAATGGGTCATTGTAAGTATAATTATGAGCTATTTAATCCATTCAGAGTTGTTTACGGACACTTAAATAATATCTGTATGATTAATCTCAATATCGGACTCTTTAAAGTCTATCAAAACAACTATGCTTTAGGCGCGATTTGCCTAAATTGCATTTTGGCTAACTTGCAGTCTTAACATATCCCTATGATAGGATAATTAACTCGTGGTGTTTACTGCACCGGTTGCCAAGCTTTTGCTTGGGTTTAGGGATTCACTTGCAACTTGGATCTGTGCTAGATGTATACATGCTTTTTTTTGTTTTTTCTTTCTTATTCATTTGTACATGAATTATTATTTAATTATTACTATTTTCAAGTCAATTGAGTTCGGCCGTTAATTTAGTTTAGCTGAATTTCTCCTGGAAGTAAATAAATAAATGAGCGCGTTGCCCTAAGCCTGTATATGCTCATACCCCTAAAGAGAATTCTTCAGTAAACGTAATATTATGTTTTGGAAATCGGCAAAAACTTAGTCCCTATCTCGTCTAACTTGATCTTGCAAAGTACGCCAGAACCTTAATAAACGAACGAAAAATTTCATGTATTTACATTTCATCAATGCATTAATTCATGTTAAATTTTTACTTGCATTTTTTTTTTAAGTTTTTCTACATTTTTGCTTTCTTCCTTTTCTCTCTTTTTTCTTGTTTTTGGCGTTGTCTTTTCGCATGTTTGTCAACATTAATTGGTTGCCCTTTAAAGAAAACAATTTCATTTTGTACAAAATCTTTTAGTATTTTATTTATAATAGACGTGACTGTAATCGTTCTTTGCTTTTGATCATTCAATTTTTTTTGCTATTTTTGTCTTTTTATTTAAAAAATTTTTTACGAAGATGTCATAATTTAAGCAAATTGATAGACAACATTTTCAAGTGGACCATAAATCGCTCTGCTTGCTTATGCTTGGCGGTTGGAATTGAGAAATTCGACTTAAGCTAAGCTACTTACACTGAATGCCTAAAGACGAAAGTAAAGGAAGATAGATTTTGAATTTTTAAATTTAAGGATTAGCAAGAAGACTTTTATAACTAAAGACGACAATAACAAGAACGACAACAAGAACAACATTGCAAAAATGCTGGTCTTTAGGATGTCAGGTGAATTACTTTCAAAGCGAACGTTTACTTAATAAGTTTATTTGTAAATGCAGTTGAGCACTAAAGAGAGCAAACTTTGTCTGTCCAGTAGCCACTTATTCAGCCCTTCAGTGCGAGTTCACTAACACAAGAAGACTTATCAATGAGAAATTTTCAAAGCAAACGAGAACGAAACGCAAGTAAAAGAAGAACAAACTATTGTATTCACATATATATATATATAAATATTTACAGTATTGTGCAATATTAAAGCACCAATTTGCTGTTAACTGCTTGTGGTATAACAAATAAAAAAAAAATTACTTAAATATAAAAGTTTCGTAATGTTGTCCTGTTCTAAAGAGCACCGTTAGAGGAAGAGAGCTCTTCAGCACTTTGAAGTAATGCCTACTGATGAAATTAAATATTTTATTTTTTAATAAATCAAGCTTCAAGATGGTCGTCCTCGTACGCATATTTACTAACAGTTTAAAAAAAAAGCGTTTTTTAATTACCCCAAAAAAGCCCCAATTAAAAAATCATATTCCGCTCTTACCGTGGAATCGTCAATATCCACCAGCTTTATTGAAAAAAAAAATTTCGATGCTCTATAATAGGCATAAGTAGGGATGGCCGCCTTATCCCATTTTTTGTACAACACATCGCTAGCGTCATTGCAGTCTATGAGCAATGAAACCAATTTCTTTGATTTACAAAACAGGAATGTTCGCAGCTGAGCTTGTATTGGGGCCCTGTTCTTGGTTCGATTTTGCGTTATGTGAGACAAGAAAAAGGATTATCCTAAGATTTTTACAAAAAAAAGGTCCCGATTAGTTTTGATTGATTTTGTAATTTTGTGATTTGCTCCGATTGATCGGCGAAATATTTTTAAAACAAATTTTTTTGAAAGAAACTCGTAATATCTGATATTTTGTTTCAAAAACACGGAGTAAGTTGCTGCACATCCATCGAACGAGTCGTATTATTAAAGATGCAGTTCAATGAAGCTGCCACGCGGTAATGAAAGAAACTTTTATAACAAACTCACGTCGAACGCGATTACAGTTCGCCCGTTCGGTTTCTTAATTTTTTTCTTTTTGTTAACAGAAAAGGTGAAAACATTGATCGAAAGTTTGTTTCTTTAGCACTACACAGCACTGTAGGTGTACGTATATGCACATGCATACATTCATACGAGTGCATACATTAGTTTGTGTGCTCGTAAAAGTTAAAATGTTCTTAAATTTCTTTGCTTCATTTTTTACGATCTTGATACTTTTGGCTTTGAAAGTCTTTCGTTTTCGGTTTCAGTGACATTTTTTTTAATTTAAATAACTTTCTAAATAAAGTACGGTTCAATTGATTTCACTTTGGTTGCTGTTATTGTTTTTGCGCCGTTCACCTTGCCATATAAGAAAACTAGTAAGAAAAACAATTGAAGAAAACTTAAAACATAACACTGCAGAAGTTTCGTCGAAATGGTGAGAGAGTACACTACGACAACACTACAAAAAAAAGAAGGGAAAGAAATTCGATTATGAGAATGCATCAGAGAGACAATTAATCCTCTTTTTCGTGAATTCTTAGTTTGTTAATATTATTACAATTACTGTGAAGTCATAAAAACATTAAGCATTTTATGATACCGTGCTGTTGGGAAAATGCCTCAAAACAACATGGAGTTATAGTTAAATCATCATTTGTCAATTCTGCTTCAGGGCTGTGAGAGAACTCATGACCAATTTTGAAATTTTCGAATATTGCTTCAATTTCTTTGTGGAGTTCAATTTTTGGACGGGAAAGTTTTATTTATCTCCAAATAATTATTTGTATTGCGCCTCTTGTCGGCAAATATCCAAAATAATATATATATATAATATATACATATACATATATATATATATATATAAATATTCGTGTGATTGCGTGTGTATTCTAGTTCTTTGTAGAGGTACATAAAAAACAAAAGTTGAACGTCTTTTACCAAACGTAACGAAAATTCTCATATAGAAAATGGATGGATACACAACTTAATGTTAATGGAACTTTTTCTCTCTCTTTCTCTTTATTTCTCTCTCTCTATATTAATGCTTTATGCGACTTTCAAGTGTCAAGACACGTTAACTTGGTTTGACCAGCACAAGCAACAACAACAACAACAACAATAATAATAATAATAATAATAATAATAATAATAATAATAACAACAACAACAGCAACGAAAAACAACAAGAGTAACAACAGCAGTAAAAATGATTGTTTGGTTTCTCGTTTGGTTGATATCTAAAACCTGACACATGGATGAAATTGGACGCGTTACATAATATACCTTAAAGCATACACACGCACACTTTAAGACGTTTCCAAATAAACTGGCATGAGCTCTAAGAATATAAATGACAAAGCTATGGAGGGAGAGGGTGAAGAAGAAAACGAACAAGAGAAAAAGAACTGTACAAAGGAAACCCCATAAAAATATTATATTATTTTTCTAGTTCATTATGTTGGAAGAAATGTTTGGTATCGTTTTTCAATATCTCAACATTTGTTAACTTCATCATAATAATCTACTGCAAAAGAATACTACGACATGGTAAATGTAGTCGACGGTAATATTGATGGCGAAGATAAACACTTCTAAGCGATATGTAAATTAATTTTAAATTAAAATAAAAACAACGAAAAGCTAAAATATTTTTCATATAAAGATAATTCGTAGTTTAGTTTAAGGTAACTGTAAGGTTCATCGTAGAGGCGCTTAGGCGTAATTAATAATTTTCGAATAACTCTTTTGTACGTAAATCGAGTTTCATATTTTCTCCTCTTCGAAAGTGTAAACTTCGTCTTATGTCCATCACGTACTGTTCCAGCACATCTCATAACAAGTACAGTATAAATATACTTTCGATTAATGTACGTACATATGTGTACGTGTGTATGCATGCATGTGTACGATTATTTTATAAAGTAGGAGGTAACCTTTGGATAGACAGTGCGCAAATGTAAATAGATATCAGACGAATTACAACATCATGCCCGAGTCTTTAGAAGCGAGGCACAAGCCTATAGGAGTCTCGATAACTTTTAATAAATCGAATATAAAAAACCAATAGATACCTGACACGGAAGCGGAAGCGGAAGCGGAAGCGGGCAGAGGTGATGCGCTTCAAATTTAGCAAAATTCATTTTCTTTTCAAAAATCTTACTACCAATTAGGCTTATTTGCCGTGTAAAGCTTCTTCTTCATGCGAGTCCTTATATTTTCAAAGTGGTTTAAATTTTTGTACGACGACCCAATTTTCACCAAGAAACATAGAACATTCAATTTCGAAGGCTTCGTCTTAAAAGGAGTTTTAATATGAGAGGATGTGCAAAGCGTTGTCTTATATGACTCAAATTATCGACGTTAATTTAGAATAGCGAAATACTATATATAATGCAGCATTGTTTTGGAGCATTTCTATAAATGGCTTTTTTCTCAATTTCACTTAACGACTTTTAGAAAACAAGCCCTTGTATGGGGAGTGGTCGGAGAAGTGATTAAAATTCAATCGATTCAAAGAATGGTTCTAAATTGATCGGCATAAGAGTGCACGGGTCTGCCTTAAGTCCTTCTAGACTCCTGCACCAAAACTGGTGTAAGGCATTAACGCATATTTTAATGTTCGTTCTTATTTCGCACATAAAGTGGATTCGAAAATGTTGACACTTCGTGTATGGCTATTCCAACAAGACGTGCTAAATAACTGCTCACAAAAAAAAAAAAAAAACGCTGCTAGGTGCGTACCAAGCGCACCTATGCTGTTTGTGCTATCAAAAAATGTTGCCCCTAGAACGCGCTATTTTGCTCGATTCAGCAAGTATGAGTAGTTTATCTGAAAATTATCTGAATTTTATTCTACCTATTCTGCGTTATTGTTAACGTAAAGTCGCTACAATCAACCGAATAAGCGAACAGCTGAATATTTTGTTGAAACAGTCGAATATACAGTCGCACGATAATGCATATTTTTGCGAGATGATCCTTATTTATCGATTATTGAGACAATTTTGAGGTGGACATACCTTTGATGTCGCACCGCAGGCGTACGCATTGGTTTATTATATTCATGTCTAAGTCGATCTGTGGCAAATATTTAATGCTACGTCTATAGCTTACCTAAGGCATGACACTGAAGAATTTTTGTGCGTCCTTCGCTAACTATGGAGCCGGATGACGAAGGTTGTGTTGTAAATCTAGGCGGCTGTGTTTGTGGTCCATCTTAAAAGGAAACGAGATAAAAAGAGAAAAATGAAATATAATTAAATAAATCGTCAATGGCTTTAAATTCTCTTCTCTTTTTTTTTTAGAAATTTCTTTTTTAAATTTACACAAAAAAAGTTTTTTTCTAACTTAATACTCAAATGCTTTCATTGTGGTTTCTAATATTTGCTAAACATTTTAGCAGACAAGTAATTGGTACAAAATAGTCAAATATGTTCAACTATCGAATATTAAAAACACAGATTCCTATGCATATTCTACATATGTGATTAAGTAATAAATTTATCTACATCGCACACATATTGATATCCCCAACGACAAGCGCATATGCACATGTATGTATATACATGTAAATATATAACTATTCTATATACATTTATATATACATTTATATATGCATGTAGTACCGTAGTAGGAAAAATGGATACAAAAAAATAAGAGAAAATTAGTAACAAAATGCATGTATCGGAAATTGTTTTTGCGGTGGGAGCTGGTGTGAAATTGAAGGGTGATGGAACTGATATTGACATAAGCGTACTTTTGAATATCCAACAGCACAGAAGAAAAAAAAAGCAGCATAAAATATTTCGACCATAAAAATAGTTTTTAAAAAAAAAACTCATATTTAATTAAACGTTGTTTAATTAATTTTGTGGAAATCTTTAAACATTGAAATATGGACGAATTGTGCATTTTGACGCGCCCTAACAAATTATTTGATTTGATCGATTGGGAATTGAAAGTCGTCATATTAACTTTTTGCATACATTTCTTAAATGTTGTAAAACTAACGACAAGCACAGGTACAAATTTTGGATATCTTTTAGGCACTACTATATAACTCAAATAAATGTTCATACTGAGTAAGTAGTATATGAGCTGAGTGAAGAGGAGTTATATAATAGTATAATATTTACGCTGTATGTAGCATATGGATCGATAAGTTCTGGGACTATTATTTTTAGAAAGATCTAACACGCAAGCGATTCCCATCATTTCGATCATTTGTCTACGACTCAGAAACGTTTAAATGACACGACATTTATGTGACCATCATAAAAGGGACTGATTCTCGGATTAATTAATAAAGGAATTACTCGTAACAATGGCATTTTGAACCTTGCACAGATAGGTTAAATAGTCTGATTCTCATGGATGCCCATGTTAAGTACGCTACAAATTAAATACCGTTTAGCCTTTTCGTAACATATATAGAACGTATAAAAAAAAGAACCTACTATTCATATTGGATTGAAATAATTTCAACATTTTCTGTAAAAATATGCATATTCTTCTTTTACATGATTTAGTAAAGGCCTGCAAATTGGTACAATTAGTAAAAAAAATGTATGCATATCAACGAAAAAGTTATGGAAAAATAAATAAAAATTTATTTTATATATAAATAATATAATATATAATATATATATACATTATATGAACAGTATCTCAAACATTTTGTTTATATATAATATGAACGTTGAGCACATAAAATATGTTTTGAGTTAAATAGACAAATACCTAACTAATATATAAAAAGCGTAAGTGTGTCTCTACGAAAATGTTCAGGTTTATAAATATATGCAAACATATTTACTATATATGAATAATACATGATGCAGTGATGATAGAAAACAATTTTTAAGTACACTTGTGTAGGTGACATAAGGAAAAGAAGAAAAAAAAGCGTGCCTGAAATGCCTGAAAGTAGGCAAGCATGCATTTAGTGATAACCTTTGTGTGTATAGAGTTTCCAATAATGGTCCGTTGTTGAACTAGTTTGTATCGAAGATCCAATAAGACATGTATATAATCTATATGTCTGCTTGTGTGCATTCAAATACTGGTTACAACGTTTAGAAAAACAAGCTTTATCTCATCTCGTTTTTCTCATTCTCATCAGGTTGAGTTCGGGTATTACCAGTCAGCTCTATAGATCTCGCTGACATTAATCTAGAAATCAATCATTCTTGCTTTCCTCTTAGATGAGATGGTCTCAATATTATAGTTTGCAATTTAGTGATTTGATTATTTTCAACTTTGGTCTTAACTTTTTGCTGTGTAAATTTTCCGTCATAAATTTAGCAAAGTGGATCAAAGGTCCGATTACCGTTCATAAAAATTTATATACGAAAATCAGGCAACGTACGTTAAGATTCCTTTGTGTTTGCGTTATTTTCGATGTTAAGTCATTTTAAAAAATGATACGAGATGCATACGATACACGATATACACAATCTGTTACTTTCGCTTTATTTTATCATAATATATCGTATGCAAGATAATACCAAGTGTTATAAAATAAGGTTTTGGTCATCCCTTTTCTCCTCTCTGTTGTCTACTTCTAAATAGTTGCAAAAAAGTTTCTAATTAAAATGTTTTTGTCTAAAATTTCACGTTTTTTCAGTTATCTTTATAAAATAATTTTTGTGTATTCCATTAAGCTAATGTTTCAGAAAATCTTTTAAAGCAAAGTCTTTTAAAATCAACACATGCTATGGGGAAGAATGCTGGTTACGAGCTTTTCCATCTTTCAGTGTAACAGCAAAGGTGACATCAAGAGCGAGTCTTCTTTTATGAGAAGCCGGAAGATTGGTCTATTTCAGTCCATGTTAATCCGCGGTACGATATTTTTTCCGAACAGACGTAATTAAACCAATATCACACACATAACTTGGCGACCAAATTCAAATTCGAACGATCAAATTCACGTAATTGTATTTTAACAAATCCCAGATAAATTCCGGATATATTTCAACTTGATTACATCCGAAGTTATATGTAGACTAAGGATTCGAACGATTTATTACCATTCTCAGGACAACAGGACAACTTTATAATTCGCATGCGGAGTATCCTTAATGAAAGCTTTTAAAGCGAATGTATATAAGAATGTCTTCGTTTGGGCGCAGGCCCCACTGAGTAAGATGACGTCTTGGCATTGTTGCTGGATTGTATCTTTTCTTTAGTTGTATTATTATTATTATTATTATTATTATTATTATAATTTTAGACTAATCAAATAAATTCTTAGACTGAAAAGAAAAAAGACATTGAGCACTAGCAACACAGGCTATCAGCTCTACTTTAGAAAAGAAGATTTTAAGATGTCCATAGGATTAGTTGCTTCACATGCAATACTTCTAGCAAAGGAAAAGTTAAGGCAGTCACAAAGAATGTGCTTTATAGTGAGAATTCGTCCACAATTGCAGACTGCTTTAAGATGCATTGGTCAGTTGCACTTGTATCGCCAAGGCGAATTCTCGAAAATGTTTCGACCTAGATTTTCTCAATGTTTGTTGGATATAAAGGTGGTATTAATTCAGGGTTAATAGAAGGGTAGTGCTGATGATGGTGTTGTAGACTTCCTTCCATAATTCTCTCTTTAATTTTTCTTCCAATGTATCTTTGAAGGCCCAACTTTTCCATGACATCGTCCATAATTAGAGGTGCAGAAGCAGCATACTTCGCTGCTCGATCAGCTTGCCCACTTCCTAATAAGCCGATATGACTGGGTACCCAAAGCATTTCACTTTATCGCCGCATATTGTAATGATATTCCTTAATTTGTTGATGGTGCTCCATGTAGAAGTCGAAGGATTCCGTATAGCTTTTAACACAAGACTACCTATCAGTAACAATGACAGTTTTGAGTTTATCTTTATGGGAAAGGTTCGCAGCGTGAAGGATCGCTCTGGCTTCGGTTGTGAAAGGTGAAGCACTTTCCTGAAATATGTGATTGAGAAGAACCAATCCTGAAGCATCTACCACGGCTCAACCAAACGGTAGACCGAAGGATTTTGAGCCATCTGTTTATAAAAGGTTCCAACCGTTACTCTGCAGTACTCGGGTTTTTTCAGCAATTAGAGTAATTTGGAGTGTCTTCTTTCTTGCACATAGACAGCGAAATATCAAAAGCGTAGTCTTTCAAAATCCATGGTGGTTTAGGACGAAAATGGCGACAAACTTTCAAGGGGTCGGATGGCGACTTATTTTCGTGGCAATAACAATCTTTTTCACATCTTCACCGAAAGTAGATTTGTTTGAATTGAGAAGTTTGGGGACGATTTTAGCTTTTAATTCATAAAGTCTATTTTCTAAAGCTGTAAGTCCAATTTCAATTATGATGTTGTTGATGGACGTCGTCCGAAAAGCATAGGATGTTGATATTAGATTTGCAGCTATTGCCATAAATTACCAAACCGTAGGCAGTCTTGCTTAAAACAAGCATTGTGGTAAGATAAGCAATAGTGTTAATGCGCGCTAATTCATTGAAAGCGATCTGAAAAAGCGTGGCAGAAAGAGGAAATCCTCGTGGAATACCATTCGTTAGTGGAAAAAATCAGAGAAATGATTGTTAACTCTAACTTTAAGCAGCCGATGCGACATGGACGATTTGAGGAGCAACTCTGTCAAATGCTTTGCACATCTGTCAATAGCGTCCGAAAGAGGAATTGGGATTCTTTTATTTTCGATGATGATGATGGCACTGGAGAAGTTGCTGTGAGAGGAGTATTCGCACCGCACTTTTCCAAAATAATTGGAGATCTCACCTGTGTTAGTTCCATTGGGAGTGCAGATGGCAGAAATTTCGCATGAATTTGAAGTCCCACTGAATCTGTTGATTTTTTTCCAGATGAATTTCATTGATGTGTTTCTGTGAATTCT